>OVAP01005755.1:0-12642 GCA_900406295.1 Aurinia saxatilis
TATGTCTGAGTAGTCTTTTAGTTAGGAGTAAGGTTTGGCCAGGAGGAATCATGGTTTGGTTGATAGGCAATATGATTGTGTAATGATTAGTTTATATGCTTACTTCCATATCAGATCTTAATATAATCATATGATAAATTTGCTACTAATACACCACTTAGAGTAAGAGATCCAGAACTTGATAGTGAAAGATTTACTATTTATAGTTTAGTAGAATTTGATTTCTTGAATTTAATGCCTTGATTAATTGGTCGATCATCCCATGGGTTCTCTTTCTGTAAAGATATATGTTACAGTTAACTCGGATACCTATTGAATTAGATTGGCAAAGCCTGACCATAAGGATAGTCCTTTAGTACTTATTTCAACTATAAAGCCTAAACTAGGATTTACATAGATTACTACCCTGAATAATTCAAACCGTGATCCTCTGATGCATTGTCTGACTTCCTAACGCCTTTTATCATTAAATTTTCTCACTTTTAAATTGTTTTTACCATTTTCAGGCATTGATCGATCGACGGTATAATCTGCTATCGGCCAAAAGGTGTCCCGATCAATCGACCAAAACAAAAACCATCTTATTTTGTTGCTTAGCTCGAGTGAACTTGGACGTGCTACTGTGTACACTTTGATCTCTGTGGATACGATCCCTAAGTACTACTGCAAGACCGGTGCCCTTGCAAGAAATATTTTGGGCGAAAACTAAATCCCCATCATTGACCTTATATTAATTTCCTTTGACCCTTCTTATCTTATCCTTTAAATACTTTTTTAGCTGTCATTTTATTAAGGATAAACATCACTTTCGTTATCTCTTTGAGAGAAAAACACCAAGAAACTCTCTTTGTAATCATTCTAGATCTAGATCTTAAAATTGAAGATTTTGATTATCGTGTTTGAGAAAACCAAAATCTCATATTCTTTATCATTGATTATGATTTCTTTGATCTTAATCTCTCTTGATCTTGTGGTTATGAGTGAGTAGTCTCCTCTATTGGCTTGTGGGTTTGGTAGATTTATGGGTGATTAATGTTAGTCTTATGGAATATGGTTAGTCTTCAAGGTTTGCTAGTGTCTTGTTATCATTAATGTTATTTCATTTTGAGAGATCATGGAAAATAGGTCTTAGGCTTCATCACACACAAGGTGTTTGATGAAATACTTGAATGAACATGATATTTGCTTTCCTTGGTTTACCTTTGCTTCTTGTGCTCATTAATGTTATTTTCTTTTGAGAGATCATAGGAACATAGATTATAGGCTTCATCTCACCTTGTTTGTTGGAATGCTTGAATGACCAAGATTTATCTTGTGTTGATCCTTAATGCAATCTCTTTATGAGAGATCATTGGAGAATAAATCATAAGCTTCCTCATGTTTAATGAATTTCTTAAATGAACGAGATTGATTTGAATGCTTTTTTCCTTATACATTTAGTTATTGGTCATTAATGCTACATCTTTATGAGAATTCTTTGGAGAGTAGATTCTTATAACTTGTGTTTTTCTTTGTACACCTTATGCCTTGAGAGAGGGTAAGGTTCTTAGTGGTAGATTGGACTTGAAATTGAATGCTTGGACTTCATTGAATTGTCGTATTGAGAAATAGTCGATTTGTTAATCTAAAAAAAAAGACCAAGAGATTGGGTTAAGCTAGAATAGTAGTCCTTTGCCAAAGATGCTTCTTAACTTGTAAACGACTAACCTCCACAAGGTTTATTCTAATCACTCATGGTCATTATTACAATCACCCATGGGTCAATGCATTTATCTCTTATCGAGTCTTGATTTAGTTTTGCTTGCCTAAAAGGTCCCATGAAATCTATTCCCCATACATCGAATACATCGACTTATAGGATGAAATTTTATTGGGTTTCATTCTGATTGCTGATGTATGCATGTGTGTCTCTAAACATGGTCGGCCACAAAAAGCTAGCTTGAAGTACTTTCGAAACCGTCTTAAAAGTGGCAAAATGTCCTCTGTAATCTGCACCATGTTAACCTTTAAAATACCTGAAATTTCCTCTTCCGGGACACACCTTCAGAAAAGCCCATCAGAACAATTCTTGTATAGGTAAGGTTCGTCCCAATGATACCGTCGGATCTGTCTCAGGAACCTTTTCTTCCTGTATCATGTGAAAAACAAAGGTTCAATGTTTGGTGCCAAATAATTTGCAATGTGATTGTACCAGGGCGATTCCGAGATGTGTTACTTGGGACCTGGGGGATTCTGCTCTTCTATTGCAAATATTTCCAGTCTGTTTATGTTTTTGTCCATCAGGTGTTCGCAGATGGGCACCTCTTCATCGATTCTCATCCTGGAAAGGTGATATGCTACTCTATTGTCAGTTCCCTTCTTGTCTACTATTGTTAGGTCAAATTCCTATGGAAGTAATACCCATCGTAGCAGGTGAGGTTTGGAATCTTTATTCTTTATCATATGATGGAGGGCACCGTGATCAGTGTGGACAATGATTTTTTAGCCGACCAGGTACGGACGAAGCTTTTCTAAAGCAAAAATGACATTGAGCATCTATTTCTCAGTGGTATCGTAGCTGCATTGGGCATCATTTTAGGGTTCTACTTGCATAGTGTATAACGTGCAACTTTTTATCCTTCTTTTGTCCCATAGCTGCTCCTACGGCATAAATGCTGACGTCGCACAAATCTCAAAAGGTTGGGTCCAGTCATGTGGTTGGACCACTGGTGCTGAGATCAAAGGTTCCTTTATTCTCTTGAACACGTCCATGCATTCGTCATTGAAGTCCGATGGTATGTCCTTCCACGGAAATATGGCAAGTGCCGAGCGGTTTGAGAGAAATATTTGATGTATCGCCTGTAAAGACATGAATGGCCCAAAAAACTACGAATACCTTTCACATTATTTGGGGGTTGTAGTTACCCATTACCTCGATTTTTGCCTTGTCCACCTCTACTTCTTTTTCAGAGATTTTATAACTTAAGACTATCCCTTCTTGGACCATGAAGTGAAATTTTCTCAGTTAAGCACAAGGTGTTTGTCTTCACATCGTTTGAGCACTTTACACAAATTATCGAGACATGATTTAAATGTGTTCCCATAAACCCAAATATCATCCATAAATACCTCCACAATATATTCTATTAAATCAGTGAAGATGGACATCATGCAGCACTGGAAGGTTGATTGTGCATTGCATAGGCCACATGGCATTCGTCTGTATGCGTAAGTCCCGTATGGACAAGTGAAAGTTGTCTTTTCTTGGTCGCCAGGGTGGATTAGGATTTGAAAGAAAAAAGAATAATCGTGGAGAAAACAATAATATTTGTTTGGCTAACCTTTCGAGCATTTAGTCGATGAAGGGGAGCGGGTAATGGTATTTCCGTGTTGATGCGTTCAGCTTCATGTATACATACGGTACCCAGTGATTTTCCTTGTTGCCACAAATTCTCCTTTATCATTTCGCATGACTATCATTCCGCCTTTCTTCGGCACAAAGTGAACCGGACTAACCCAATTGCTATCTGATATTGGGAAGATAATCCCTGCCTCGAGGAGCTTCATTATCTTTTTTTTCACCACGTCTCTGAGGTTGGGGCTTAGCCGCCGTTTCTGCTCCACCAAAGATCTAGACTCATCCTCCAGGTGGATCATGTGCATGCTAAGATCTGGAGAGATTCCTAGTATATCCTCTAGGGAATATCCGAGAGCNAACCCAATTGCTATCTGATATTGGGAAGATAATCCCTGCCTCGAGGAGCTTCATTATCTTTTTTTTCACCACGTCTCTGAGGTTGGGGCTTAGCCGTCGTTTCTGCTCCACCAAAGATCTAGACTCATCCTCCAGGTGGATCATGTGCATGCTAAGATCTGGAGAGATTCCTAGTATATCCTCTAGGGAATATCCGAGAGCTTTACGATATTTTCTTAGTTCATTAAGGAGCAGAGCCTGCTCTGCGTTACTAAGTTTATCGTTTATAATGACTAGGTATGTAGAGTTTACTCCAAGATATGCGTACCGTAATCCAGGAGGTAGTGGTTTGAGTTCGATATTTGGGAATTTTCTCCAGTCCCACGGGTCAACTGTCTTCAAAGGGTGCTAGATATCTTTTTTCTGAGGCTGAATCGAGTCGGCGTCATGTTCGTCCCCTTCGTGTGATAGAGCCATTGAAGCAATCATCATGTCCCATTTTTCTTCATGCTTGGGGGTCAGCCATTCTTCGATGGTTTGGTGGTGTTCATTGATTTCTTCTGACATGTGCCCTTAGTATTCCTCCGGCTTATTATCACTTATATCCCTATAAATCTGCATTATTTTATCTTCGATGGTATTAACATGATGTACATGTCCGTCTATCCTTGGATTTTTGAGAATCCTATTTACGTCGAAGTCTAGCACTATGTCTCCTACTCTGAGCTTTATCGTTCCTTCCTTCATGTCGATGAGAGCTCCCGCCGTCGCAAGAAACGGTCTTCCGAGTATTAATGGATCTTTTGGTTCTGTTTCAAAGTTGAGACTTATAAAATCAGTAAGTATACGACATCCATTAATGCATACCTCTACATCTTCGAGCATTCCTATCGGTCGTCTAGTGGATCTATCAGTGAGGACCAAGTGATTTTTGTTACTTGAAATTCACTCATCCGGAAGTGTTTGGTCAGTGGGTGAGGCATCAGGTTAATGCTGGCTCCAAGGTCACATAGAGATCGTGAAAAAGTTACTCCATGGATTGTGCAAGACAAAACGAAGCTTCCCGGGTCTTCTAGCTATTCTGGCATTCCATCTTGTAGCGTTCTGCTGCTTTCCTTATATATCATCATCACTCCTCTTTCTATGGTAATGCTGTTTGTGACTATCCCTTTTAGATACTTCCAAAAAGAAGGCGTCATGTTGCAGGCTTCGACAAGTGGCAGATTGATGACGAGCTGGTCTATTAACTCTCTTTAACCTTTTCTCCTCTTTTTCTTTCTTTTTGCTCTTGACTGCACCCGAGGAAAGAATCTTTGGGACATGAGTAGGTACATCATCATTCTGTNCGTCATGTTGCAGGCTTCGACAAGTGGCAGATTGATGACGAGCTGGTCTATTAACTCTCTTAACCTTTTCTCCTCTTTTTCTTTCTTTTTGCTCTTGATTGCACCCGAGGAAAGAATCTTTGGGACATGAGTAGGTACATCATCATTCTGTTGTGGGGTAACCTCTTTCTCTTGAGCTTATATATGTATTGGGTACTCCTCAGATATCAGGCCTTTTTTCTCATGGACGCAAGGTCAGGCTGCTGGTCAGCCTCCTTCGGATACTCCGACTCCTTGTAGAGTATGCCGGATTTGGCTGCCTTCATTTGGATGGCGGACAAGTAATATATTGGCAATGTTGCCAAGATTTATCCTTCCTTCCTTAGCTTTAAGAGGTTGTCGTCCGCTCGTTTTATTAATTCTCCCTCCATTCGCTGCATATCATTGAAAAGGGGAGTGACAAGTTTGCTTACTCTGCTCGAATTGTTGTAGTGCAATGTCGCCTCGTTTATCTGGGCAGTGATGCAATCAATCGATTCGTTCAAGTGATCGATCGATACATGTTTATGTACGACTGATCAGTCTGAGGTTTTGCTGGTCGGATTGGAAGTCATGATCTTGTTTGGGCTTGGTCTTTATGTGTGGTTTTAATTTTTGCGACTCCTCTGTTTTATGATTTTAGGCTTTGTAGGGACCCCACATGCGAGTCCTACTTTTTAATGAATAACTTAAGCTTGTCATTGAGCTCTTGGAACTCCTTAACTTGTATGTAAGAGTCGTCCCTATAAGCCGCCAATTATGGCTCATTGTTATAGTCACTAGCAACCATGTTCTTGATAAGTTCGACACCCGATGCTGCTGACCTTGTCGAGAAATCACCATTACTGGCGGTATCTAATGTCTGTCGGTGCCGGATGTGAATCCCTCTGTAGAATATGCTGAGCAGGTTACTGAAACCATGGTGTGGGCAGTCTCTAGTGTACCCTCCCGACGGTTCCCATGACTAAACATTTCATTGCTCCCTTGTTGAAATGTCTGGATGAGGTCTCGAAAAATGTTCGAACGGGACCTTATGAAAATTTCTTGACAAAAGCATTAATGCATTCTTCCCAGTCTTCGAATGTTCCATTAGGGAGTGAGGGAAGCAATTGAAGGGCTTTGTTCCTTCGTGAGAAAAGGAAAAGGCGGCATTTGAGTGGTGCTGCAAATTTTTTCAAAATTGTCTAAATGGTCCATAGGATGTTCTGAGTCTAAACCTTCAAATTTATTTTGTTCCACCAGGGCCACCACTTGCGTCTTGATGTGATATTCTCCTGTACTTGGCTCACGAGTTTCGAAGGCCGACCGAACCTGAAAAACTGTCCCAAGCAGATAATATCTTGCAATAGTATGAAAATCATTACGCATATTATATATATATATATATATATATATATTTCCTTCAAAAAGAGAACCTATGGGCTGATCAATCAACCAATCTAGGCATTAAGTTCAAGAAATCAAATTCTACTAAGCTATTAAATAGTAAAGCTTTCACTATCAAGTTCTGGATCTCTTACTCTAGTGGTGTATTGGTAGCAGGTTTATCCTATGATTTAAATAAGATCTGATATGAAAGTAATATTTAACCAGTCATTACACTGCCCTATTGGCTATCTATCTAACCATGATATTTGTCATAGCAAAACATTATTCCTAACAAAAAGACAACTCAATCATGCTTAAGTGAACATAAGAACAATGGAAATTGCATTGATATTAAACAAAGTAGGGTTCAAAAAGACTTCTCTGGAAGCGCAGAGATTACAAACTTCTTATTTGAAAGTAATTACCAAAGTAGATAAAAGAGAAGAAAACAATGAAAGAGAACATAAAAACTATTTAGCATGGATGCCTGGAAGCTTTGTGAATTTCGTGGTGTTTCTCTCTGGCTGAGACTTCTGAATATATAGTGGACAGGGTCTAGGAGTAAGCCGAGATGAATTAGGAAGAATATTTGGATAGAGATCCAAATATTTGTGCTTATCACTCACCAATCGAGCGATTAATATTACTGTAATTGATCGATCATATCCTGAAACATGTTTTCTGAATCTTTTATATCTTTTGTGATTATCTCCAACATATCCTTATATCTCCTCAAATGCAACGATCCTTATGTAGATTTGTTCTCGAAGCTTCTTGGGAATATTGGGCCTTGATCAATCGGTGGGCCACTCGCTCGTTCGATTGGGCCTTCATCTTTATTCGGCTTCTTGATACATCTTCAATGATTTGGGCTTAACTTCTTGCTCATGAGGGTGAACGACTTGATTTCAAGCTCATGGGACAGCTGACTCCGTGGCTTGATTGTCTTAACTCATCACTTCAATCCAAATAATCATCTTCTCAATCCGGGCCTGGATTTCTGATGTTGAATTGCTGAACTTTGTAGAAAATGTCATATATGACTTAAAAATCCTTATTTTCACAAAAACACTTTGCCAACAGATAAATGTAAAATCCAATAGTTTATGTTCTAAATCAAATGATTTCTTCATGAAAAGCACAGAAAATTAATAACAAAAAGTGGTAAAATATCACCCCTATTAGCCTTCATCTTCAATGGGGTTCTTGATACATCTTCTATGATTTGGGCTTAACTTCTTACTCCTGAGGGTGAACGACTTAATTTCAAGCCCATGTGACAAATGACTCACTTCAATCCAAATACATCTTCTTCATCCATGCCTTGACTTCTGATGTTGAATTGTTAGACTTGGTAGAAAATGCCTATTTATGACCTAAAAAGCCTTATTTCTACAAACACATTTTGCAAACAGAGAAATGTGAAATTCGATAGTTTATGTTTCAAATCAATTGGTTTCTTTAAGAAAAGCACCGAAAATATATACTAAAAAGCGATAAAAGATCACCCCTATCAATAAGACATTGTGGAATGCTGGATTTTCAGTATTATGGAAATCAGTTATCGTGGCAGCGTAACCGTATCACAAAATAATGTGTTGCGGAAGAAGCAAACAATTAGATGTCGCTTAGATCAGCCATTGGGTAATGAGTAATGACATTGCAAATATTCCTCTTCTGCAGTTAAATACTTGCAAATGATTGGGTCTGACCACCAACCATTATTGGGTCTCTTCTATGCGCACAAACGTTCCAGGAAGAAGACCTTCAGGTTTGACAAATGCTGGGTGGGTGAAGATGGTTTACAAGAAGCGATAACAATTGATCGGAACATAACAAGGAATTTCCAGACTGGTATATCTCATATTTTACCGGTTTTTAATATAATTAACATATACTTATTTATATTTTAGAGTGTATATTATTATTATTAGAGTCCAAAAGAGTCATTTTAGGTGCATGGGAGCTTTAAAATAATATAGAAGAATTATGAAACAAAGATGGAACAAGCTTGAACAGACGAAAAAGGAAACAAAAAATGGCAAAAACAGAGCAGAGTGTCGATCGTCACTACTCCAGTGTCGCTCGACACCCCTCAGATGATTAGCCAATATTCTCCAAATCTGAAAATCATGAAGATTTCGTTAATTCTTTTGGCAAATCAGTTTTACAAGTTTTCTATTCTTAAAATTCGTCATATACCCTATATATACTTCGGTTTTGCTATTATTAAGGCATATACAATATTCTTATTCTCAAAAGTTATATAAAGGAGAAGAAAACTTTTATTTCTTTGATTTATTCAGTTGATTGTTTTCAATTAATTATTGCATGATGAATTTCTTAACTATGTTTGAGTAGTTTATTATTTAGGTTTAGGGTTCTCGGATTTAGATGAATTTATGTTAGCCTAGCTTAATTTATGAATCATTGTTAACTCTTCTCTTAGATTGTTCTTAAAGCTAGATTCTTAGGTTGGCCATCTAGAGTCTAGATCATAGGGAATTTATTATGCATGGGAGTGCTAATAAATTGTTGTAATAAATCTTAGGATAGCTAGCTATCCTAACTCATAGAGATTTGGTATATAATAGCTAGTGAACAATTGAATCGTTTTGTTAATGCTAGTTTAAATTCCTTAGGGTTTCTCAGAGAGATTTGGTCTCACTAGGATTTAAACTAATAGTTAATCTCAGTGAGAGTTGGATTGCTTTTTTGCATTCTTCATGTTCTTGAGTGAAGGTTGCATAAATTTTGTACTTGAGGTGTCAATCAACACCATCATAGTGTCGATCGACACTCGGCATAGACATGCACATATTGAATTCTTCTTCAAAGTTCCCAAAACCTAGCGTTTCTTTTAATTGATTTAAACCCCCTAAAATTTTTAGTTTCTGCCCTAGTTAGTTATACTTAAAAACCATCATCTTGCTTTAATTTAGAATTTTTTTTTAGTTTGCATTAGTTATTCTGTATCCTTAAGTACTATAACTGATATTTGTTGTGCACTTGCAAGTAGATGCATAGGTTAAAAAATTGTGTATCACGGACCACGGGGTTTGTCGAAAAAATTTAGAATTTTCGGAACGCCATCTCGTGGTGACGTAAAAATAATGTGATGCCTGGACAAGCACACCTAGCGTTGTTAAAAGATGCATTTGAAGAAGCTAAACAGGATGATTCAGCTTCTCAGGGACTGTTCACTTCGTCGGCTTCTCGGCAAAACAAAGAAGAGCTTGTAACAGGATAACGGGGTTGTTGGATCCCAGTGGCACATGGGTTTCGACAGAGATGGGAATGGAAAAGGTGGCCACATAATACTTCCAGGGACTGTTCACTTCGTCGGCAATAGATGATGTCTACGAGATCATACAAGAGATAGATCCAAAGGTAACAGATGCTAATCGGGACATGTCAAAGGAAATTACAGTGGAAGAGGTCCGTAAAGAACTCTTTACCATGCATCCGGAAAAATCACCGGACCCGAATGGGATGACAGCTCTTTTTTGTCAGAGATTTTGGCCTCCCATTAAGAAAGTGTTGGTCAGTTTGGTCCAAGGTTTTTTTCACACATGCTGTTTTGATAGGCGGTTCAACGAGATAAACATTTGTTTTATCCCGAAAATTGACTAACCAAAAGGCATGGGAGACTTCAGACCAATTAACTTATGTAATGTTAGCTATAACATTATTTCGAAGGTTTATGCTTAAGGTTGAAGGAAATATTGCCTATATTAGTCTCTGAAACTAAATCAGCGTTTATTTTAAGGAGATTGATCACGGATAATATTTTGATAGCAGAAAAAATGTTTCATGGGTTCATACAAGCTTGTCAGAAGGAATTTATGGCCATCAAAACCGTATGAGTAAAGCATATGATCGTATTGAATGATATTTTTTGGAACCGGTGCTCGGTAGGCTCAGATGTCACGCATCATGTGTTTCCAGAATCATGTGGTGACTGAAATCAGATTCTTTTCAGGTTTTACTTAATTGGGATAAAAAAGGTTTGATCTTACATGCGAGAGGCTTACGACTAGGGGATCCCTTGTCACCGTATCTGTTGATTCTGTGTAAGGAGGTCTTACTTGTTAATGTAAGGCAACATGAACTTGATAAATCTCTACCATGGCTTAAAATAGCTACGGCCAGCCCAGCTATAATGCATCTAATTTTCGCAGACGATACCCTATTCTTTTGTAAAGTGAATTCGGAAGAATGTGCTCGGATATTGGATCTTTTGGGGACATATGGAAAAGCCTCAGGAAAAGTTATAAACTTTGACAAGTCATCAATAATGTTTTGACATAAGGTTCCACCTGAGCTGTATCAATTTATGCAAAGTATGTTGGGTATTCAGAAGGAAGGAGGGATAGAAAATTATCTCGGAATCCCTGAAAGTTTAAGAGGGTCTAAGGTGGAGATTTTTAATTATGTTAATGAAAATCTTCAGGGTCGGGTGAATGGATGGTCTTCTAGACTACTTTCTAAAGGCGGCAAAGTCATGATTAAATCGGTGGCTTTTGCTCTACCAAATCATGTTATGTCATGCTTTAAACTTTCCCAGACGTTAACTTCAAAGTTAAACAGTGCTATTTAAAATCTTTTGTTGAATTCTAATGGAGCTTCTCGTGGTATTCATTGGATTACATGGGACAAATTATGTCTTGCAAAAAATGAAAGCGGACTTGATTTCCGCTTTTTCAAACACTTAAATACGGCGTCATTAGCCAAACAACTGTGGTGGTTACACCAGTTTCCAGATTCTCTGGTGACACGGGTCCTTGAAGTTAGATATTACCGGAACTCGAGTCATTAAGTTGCTAACAAGGTGTACTTTCCAGCTTACGGTTGTAGTAGTTTATCCTCAGCTAGGGAGATGCTCTTAAAAAGAATTTGATTTCGGGTGGGTGACGGACGCTCAATTTCGGTTTGGGAAGATCCGTGGATCCCAGACGATAACCCACGGCCGGAACATGGTTCGGGTGAGGAGTTTTTCCCGGATCTGACAGTTAATCAATTAACAACGCCGGATGGTAAGGACTGGAATATTCCGCTTCTATATCAGTTAATAGATCTTGTGGATGTACATTTTATAAGAGGCTTAGCTCTTCGCCCCCAGATTAGTCAGGACAAGCTCTTATGACATTTTACAAAGTCGCGGAAATATACAGTTAAGTCAGGTTATGGGTTGGCTCGCTCACTGAGTCGTATGGAAGATACACCATTATTTTTTTGGAGTCTAGTACTACAGTCTTACAGGCTCACACTTGGCAGCTTCAATGCCCAGTTTAAATTAAACACTTCATTTCGCAAACGCTTACCGGTTCCATAGCCGTCTTAACCCGTGGGGGAGAGAGATGTCTGCTTGGATACGAGGTCCCCACGATGTGGGGAGACTGAAGAGACAATTAATCATGTCCTATTTGAATGTCCATGGGGCGATTAAAGTCTGGGAATTGGCCAAATACCCGATGAATGATAACCTCCCTGGCTAGAATGGTAATGATGCAACTTTCTCGGAGACTTGGACCAGGTATCCATGGATTCTCCGTTTTATTTGGAAATCTAGGAATAACAAGGTTTTTCACGGTCTGGAATTTGATACTACGAAAGTGTAAAAATTGGTGGAAAGGAAAAGTTCGACATGGCAAGGGGCTCAATTTCTTGAATCCTCGGATCAACAAAAGGATCTTGACGGGGGATCAGGTGGGCCAATTACGTACTGGTCAAGTAGATGGTTCGTGGAGTAGCACGGGGAGAACTTCGGGCTTGGGTTGGATCTATGGTGATGGCACTACAAGAAAACAGGCGATTTGCGAGGGCAATATTCGACGCAGAGCCATCACAAATCCGGGTTTGCGACGGCTGTGCGTCAAAGTCTTGCCATCGCAGATCGCTCGTCGCAAACCAGAAAACGTCGCAAATGTGACGCAGATTTGCGACGTCTTTGCGTCAGTAACATTCTGCGTCGGATTTGCGATTGCTCGACTTTTGCGACGTGTTGCGACGATTTTGCGATGAACGGCAATGCGAAGGCTGTGCGATGAATGTACTGCGAGGATTTGGCCACGACGGCTTTTGCGACGACATTGCGACGATCGCTATTGCGACAAGTTTGCGACAAATTTTTTTGCGACGGTTTTGCGACGCATTTACGACGACTGCATTTGCGACGGTTTTGCAACGAATACGTAAAATATTAGAAAATATTAAAAAATAATATTAATATTATTT
>OVAP01005756.1:0-12641 GCA_900406295.1 Aurinia saxatilis
GGCCTCGAGGAGGCGGCGACTCGGCCGGAGCTCGCGGCGGGACGGTCAGCGGAGGCGGCGGGACGGTCAGCGGAGGCGGCGACTCGGCCGGAGCTCGCGGCGGACTGTCAGCGGCGGCGGCGGCGCGGTGGTCGACGGTGGAGGCACGGTGGTTCGCGGCGGTGGCTCGGTGGTCGGACAGGGCTCCGCCGTTTCTCTCTCTGATGGGTGGAGAAAGGTGTGAAGAAGATCTGTTTATATAGGTAGGGGGGAGGAGACTAGGGTTTCAGACATTTGAGCTTGGGCTTTTTCCACAATTTCTTCTTGGGCTTGGGCTTTTCTCTCAGAAACAGGGCTCATTGGATCAGAGATGTTACAACTCTCCCCCAGTTTACGAGAATTCGTCCCTGAATTTCCAAATAAATTAGAGTACTCCACTCTTACTTCTTGTTCCTCTTCCCAAGTCTTCTCACTTATCCCATCACGACTCCATCCTACCTTAACCATTGTAACCCGTTTTCCGTTAACTAGTTTTTCCTGACGGTCAAGGATAGTTGTCGGGTAGCCTGGGGCGGGTAAGTTCCGGTTTAAATCCACTGGAGCATGTCTATAATTAACTCTGGCTCCCTCACTACCTTCCGTAGTACTGAAATATGAAACACATCGTGGAGGTGATACAGTTCCGAGGGCCTTTCAAGCTTGTAAGCTACCACTCCAATTCGTTCGATGATCTTGTACGGGCCCATAAATCGTGGCTTCAATTTATTTAATTTCCGGTACTTGTCTCCCCCCCCCCCCCCCCCNCCCCCCCCCGAAATGTCCTCATTTTAAGTAGACTTCGTCTCCAACTTCGAACTCCAATTCCTTCCACCATATATCAGCATAACTCTTCTGTCGGTCATGAGCAGTTTTCAACTTCTCTTTTAGTAGTTATACATGTGCCACCGTATCTTTTACTAGATCAAGTTCCTCCCCTCGTCTCTCCCCCACTTCATACCAGCAAAGCGGTGTTCAACACAGCCTACCATACAGAGCTTCGTAAGGCGCCATTTTTATGCTAGCATGATAGTTGTTGTTGTATGCAAATTTGACCAAAGGTAGATACGCTCCCCATTTCCCTTCCCAGTCCAACACACACGCCCAAAGGTTTGTATTGTTCGCTCCGATTGGCCGTCTGTCTCTGGGTGGTAAGCGGTGCTCAAGTTCACTCTTGTCCCCAATGCATCTTGGAAGACTTACCAAAAATTTGCGGTAAATTTCGGGTCTCTATCCGACACAATGCTCATTGGAACTCCGTGGAGACGAACTATCACATCCAAGTACTTTTGCGCTAGGCGCTCTACCCCGTCAGTTTTCTTTATTGGTAGGAAGTGTGCAGTCTTGGTGAGACGATTAACAATTACCCATATAGCATCTTTGTTTCCGGTGGTTCTTGGTAAACCTGTTACGAAATCCATAATTACCATGTCCCATTTCCATTCTAGTAACGGCAAGTTCTGAAGAAGTCCACTCGGGGCCATTCGTTCTGCATTCACAAGTTGATAAGTCTGACATTGCGACACCCACTGAGCTACATCTCTCTTCATCCCCTCCTAATGGTAGTAACGTTTTAGGTCATGGTACATCTTCGTGGCACCGGGGTGCACTGAAAAGCATGACTGGTGTGCTTGTCGGAGTATCGTCTCTTGTAATTCGCTTCTCTTAGGGACACATACTTGGCTCCGAAAAAGGAATGTTCCGTTAGTCGCAACATGATACCCAACAATCTTCTCCTCGACTGCCTTCTTCAAACCCATATCGTGTTGTTGTTGACTTTTGATTCGCCATAATAAGTTTGCATTCTCTAATGCCTTCAAACCGGCATCACCGTCTGGCGTTAATGTGGCGTATAACCTTAAGTTGGCTACGGTTGCAACTAGTTCTTGTGTCTCCTTGTCTCCCGCTACATCTGTAACCCTTGCAATCCCCAATAGGATCGCCGGGACAGCCGTGAATGAGTGGGTGAACTAGGTATTCGATCAGGCTAGTTAACATTCGTTCACTTAGAGAATTGGCAGAGAGAAAGGGGGAAATGATCGAAGGAAAGACCGAGAATGGGTGGATAAAGCTAAGTTATGATCGGGTAGGTTTGATAGACAATCGATCTGAGTATAGCTTAGCCTGGAACGTGGATAATCGAGTTGAAGTCAGCTCATGGGTACTTGCCGAAGCTCACTGCAGCTGGGACAGTCGAGCTGATCAGCTCACGGGCAGTCGGGGAAGCTCAACTCAGCTGGACTAAGTGTTCGGCAGTGGACAAGGTGGTGGACTGGCTAGTAGCTGGGTGGTTATAAGAGGCGGTTACCAAAACAGTTACCACCGAAAAGGTGCGAGTGAAAGGTTACGATGTCAAAGGCCTTTATGGCCGAATCTGTCCATAGAATCCAGGCGGATTGGACAGATAAGGGCACGCACATTTCTATACACCAAGCCACTTGTAAACTGTCGGCCTTAACCAAGTAGTGAGCGGTTAAGGAAGAATCTATTGATCGAGTCGAGTCGATCGTCCGTGTGCGGGAACAGATCGTGAAGGCAAGGAGATCGATGGGGGAAGAAGATCAAAGAATTAATCCATCGGACAAACGGCCAGTTCAAAGCGGCCGTACTGTCGAGGTGGGTTTGACTGTGGCTTTGTGTTTGGTTCCCGATCACCATACCAATGGATGATCGCACGGACAGTCGGTCTCTCTCTTGGGTTTATCTCCTTTATCTTATACTTAGAATTCATTCTCTGCAAGTCTCAGGTCTATTGACCGTCGGGACAGTTTGGCAAGCGGACCATCGAGAAACTTGAGGGACGGTCTGGTCTGCCTTGGCTTGGTCAGGATATGATGAATGACTTGGGGACAGACGCGTCCCAGACAAGACTTGTTCGGGGAATCACCAAGTGTCTCGGTGATCACACAAATACCTTCTGGTTCGGTCGGTTAAGGGACTCGGCGATTGCCTGGAAACGATCACTTAGTTGCATCATGGCATATATGAATCGGTTCAAAAGTCTCGGCCATTCTGTTTCTTGACAGATTATGCATGCTTATAATCTTTGGATTTCAGGAACATCGAGTGATCATGGGAAGGAATTGGTTAAGCGTGGAGACTGAATGGCCGGGAAGATGGGTTGTGTCACATCGAGATAGATGATAGGATCATATAACTTGTAATAGCTTATTTGCAAACTCTCATGTTGTATGAATCCTTATAATTTAATAAAGAACCCCATTCTTCCATTATGACTCTATGAAATGTGTTAGACTCTAAGATGAACCTCAGAATATACAAGTAAATGAACTGGTTGGTCGGATCACTTAGTGATTTGATCGGGAGCAACCTGTCTCGGATCATAGGATCTGGGATAGGGTGTTTCAAGTTGGTATCAGAGCATGCTTGGTCCTAAGACAGTTTAGTTGGGTATGGGGACACCACTCATCGGCATTCGGTTCTCCTGCAAGTATACTTGTCCGTTGTTTCTCTGCTCTTCTTACTGCAGGGTTGGTCTACGGATTAACTTGGTTTGATTTTATAGGTGGGAAAAAGCAGTAAGACGAAGTGCAAGAAGAGCAAACACACGGGCAGGGACCCAAAGGAACCGAATCCGACCGTGGCAAACCCAACCGGTCATGTGGTTGGGAATGAGAAGTCTCGGGTGCTGTCTACGCAGAAGAAGGTGGAAATCATCAAGTCCCATGTGCTGTCTACGCAGAAGAAGGTGGACTACTTGAGCAGGTTGGATCATGTCTCATGCCTCGGGACAAAACACTTCAAGGGATCTGTTGGCCCAATCGTGGCCGACAATTAGAGAAGCCGTCTGGTGCAAAACTTTACTTCGACAAGGTGCCCACTTGACTACCGCAAGGATATCGCTGTGCACTTTTTCGAAGGAGACGCACACAATTGGTGGACTGCCGTCGAGAAACGATGGGGTGATCGAGTTTGCACATTTGCATACTTCGAATTGGAATTTAACAGGAAATACTTTCCATCAGAGGCATGGGACCGCATGGAAAGTAGATTCCTTGATTTCGTTCAAGGGAACCAAAGTGTGAGGGAATATGAGGCAGAATTCAATCGTCTTAGGCGATATGTTGGAAGGGAACTCGATGAGGAATCGGCACAATTTTGTCGGTTCATGCGTGGGTTAAGGCTGGAAATTCGGACTGCTCTTTCTGTAATTGTGTTTCCGACGGTGGCTGGTTTAGTAGAACGGGCAGTGAATGTGGAAATCAACATTAGTGAACTTAACTGCGCCAACCAGGCTAAGGCACAAACATGTTCCAACCAAGGCAGTAAGGCAGTGGATAGGAAACGTAAATGGGTTCCTGAAACCAATAAGCCGGATTGTGCAACATGTGGCATACAGCACGCGGGGCAGTGTTTGGCAACCATGGGCGCATGCGGGAAGTGTGGTAGTAAGGACCACGGAACCCAAAACTGCTCGGTAGTAAGACACTCCTGGGCAAGCACAAGTAACCAACGCTGAAAAGGGTACTTGTTTCTATTGCAAGGCACCCGGGCATATGGCAAGGGACTGTCCAAAGAAACATGGAAATAGCCGACGTGATGAACCGCGGGCCAAGAGGCAATCAGTTACACCACGGGTGTATGAACTATCGCAAGAAGTGGGTGATTTTGAAACATTCTCTTCGATCACTGGTAAGTCCTCGTGGCTATACTAATTCAATTATCTGCATATAGCATGTGTAGGAATCTGCATATAACACGCATAGAAATTATAAGTACTCAGCATTCTATGGAATGTATAGGGACCTTAGACATAGGTGGTGTGGCAACACACGCTATGTTCGACACCGGAGCTACACATTGTTTTGTGAGTTATGTGATGATCGGTAAAGATGGTTTCCTAAGGGAGCCTGGAAAGGATTATGAGATCGTAAAGGCAGTTGGCGGGCATGTCATACCATCATTAGGATTTGTTAAAGACATTCCGGTATGATAGGAAATGTCAACCTACCGGCTGACCTGATCATAATCGAAATGAGGAATCATGAAGTGATCCTGGGGATGGATTGGTTAAGCAAATATAATGCTCTGCTCGATTGTCACCGTGGAAAAATACGTTTTGACGGAAATAAAGGAATCACAGAATTCCAGGGGATAAAACCAAGCTCTGGGAGCTTGGTGATCTCTGCAGTCCAAGCACAAAAGATGCTTAAAAAGTGGTGTGAAGCCTACGTGGCCACACTCCACATGACTGAAATTGGCGAAAGGGCCGAGATGAAGGACATTTTGGTGGTAAACGGCTATGAGGATGTGTTTAGACCATTGTCGGGCTTACCGCCTGACATGTCCGAACCTTTCGCTATAGAATTGTTCCCAGGAACTGCTCCGGTCTCAAAGGCGCCATAACGAATGGCTCCAGCCGAGATGGCGGAGTTGAAAAAGCAACTCGAAGAGTTGTTGGAAAAAAGAATTTATTCGGCCGAGTGTCTCCCCATGGGATGCACCGGTGTTGTTCGTGAAGAAGAAGGACGGAAGTTTTCGCCTATGCATTGACTATCGGGGATTAAACCGGGTTACTATGAAGAATAAGTACTTGTTACCTCAGATAGATGAGTTGTTAGATCAGCTGAAAGGGGCAACATGGTTCTCGAAGAAAGACCTGGCTTCAGGCTATCTTCAGATTCCAATTGACCCGGCGGATGTGCGCAAGACTGCCTTCCGCACAAGATATGGCCACTATGAGTTCGTGGTGATGCCGTTTGGGTTGACGAATGCACCAGCAGCATTCATGAAGATGATGAATAGCATCTTCCGGGAGTACTTGGACGAATTTGTGATAATCTTTATCGATGACATCCTGGTTTATTCCAAGGATCCGGAATCACATCAAGGTCACTTAAGGAAGGTACTGGATACTTTAAGGGAACATAAGCTTTACGCAAAGTTAAGCAAATGTAGCTTCTGGCAAAGGAGCATCGGATTCTTGGGCCACATTGTCTCGGACAAGGGTGTATCGGTTGATCCAGATAAGGTCAAGGCTATAAAAGCATGGCCGAGACCACAAAATGCAACCGAGGTACGAAGTTTCCTTGGATTGGCAGGATATTACAGGAAGTTCGTGAGAGGATTCGCAAGCATAGCTCAACCGATGACACGGTTAACCGGGAAGGACACCAAGTTAGAATGGACGGGTGGTTGTGAGAAAGCATTCTCGGATTTAAAGGAAAAGCTCATGAGTGCTCCTGTATTGGCACTGCCCGATCCCAGAGAAGACTATGTGGTATACACGGATGCATCCATAACCGGGATGGGTTGTGTTTGAATGCTGAAGGACAAGGTGATTGCTTATGCCTCTCGGCAGTTGCGTAAGCATGAAGGGAATTACCCAACTTATGACTTAGAGTAGGCGGTTGTGGTCTTTGCCTAGAAGATATGGAGATCATATCTTTATGGTGCCAAAGTTCAGATTTTCACGGACCATAAGAGCCTCACGTAGATTTTCACTCAACCAGAGTTGAACTTAAGGCAGAGGCGATGGATGGAGTTGGTTGTGGCAATGATCTGGAGATCACTTACCACCCTGAAAAGGCTAACTTGGTCGTGGACGCCTTGAGTAGGAGGCGGGTAGATGTGTCGGCAGAAAAGGAAACTGAGGAACTGGTGCATATGATCGGGTCATTGCACCTTAACGCGATTACCGCCGATATTAAGCCATTAGGATTGGATGCGGCAAACCAGGCTGACTTACTGACCATAATCCAAATTGCTCAAGGAAGTGACGAGGACCTTAAGAGGATGGCGAGTCACGATAAGTCTGAATACCAATCTTCCAACAACGGGACCATTGTGGTGAATGGACGGGTGTGCGTCCCAAATGATAAAGGACTAAGGAATGAAATCTTAAGGGAAGCACATCAGTCTAAGTTCTCCATACATCCCGGGCAGAACAAGATGTATCGTGACCTTAAACGATACTATCACTGGGTCGGATTGAAGAAGGATGTCAGCGAGTGGGTCTCAAAGTGTGAGACATGTCAATTGGTTAAGGCGGAACACCAAGTCCCGAGTGGATTGATGCAGAACCTTACCATGCCAGAGTGTAAGTAGGATCATGACACAATGGATTTTATGACTGGACTGCCAAGAACTCAAACCAAGAGGGTTGCGATTTGGGTAGTGGTCAATCGACTTACCAAGAATGTGCATTTCATCCCAAGAAAGAAGATTGATGGAGTGGAAGAGATTGTACCAAGGTACATTGACGAGATAGTCAAACTGCATGGTGTGTCGGAAAGCATTGTGTCAGATCGTGACTCGCGGTTCACATCCCACTTCAGGAGAGCCTTTCAGGATGCTTTGGGAACAAGGGTTAACATGAGCACGGCTTACTATCCACAAACAGATGGGCAGTCAGAAAGGACCATCCAGACGTTGGAGGATATGGTGTGAGCATGTGTCCTTGATTGGAGTGGGTCATGGGAAGAACACTTGCCGCTGGCCGAGTTTGCCTACAACAACAGTTTCCATGCAAGTATTGGGATGTCGCCTTATGAAGCATTGTATGGAAGGCCTTGTCGAACACCCTTGTGCTTGACACAAGTAGGTGAGAGGAGCGTTATTGGTCCAGACATTGTGGAGGAAACCACTGAAAAGATTCGTTTCCTCAAGATCAAGATGAAGGAAGCACAAGACCGACAAAAAAGCTATGCTGATAAACGACGGAAAGACATCGAGTTCAATGTTGGAGATTCTGTCTATCTAAAAATGATATCTTTCATAGGCAGAACTCGAACTTCCAAGAATAAAAAATTGAACCAAAGGTACATGGGACCTTTCCAAATTGTGCAAAAAGTTGGTGAAGTTGCTTATGCGTTAGACTTTCCGTCGGCCATGGAAGCTTTTCACTATGTTTTTCATGTTTCAAACTTAAGGAAGTGTTTAACGGAACATGACATATATGTTCTCAAACCTCCTCAAGATTTGAAGAAGAATCTAACTGTCGAAGCTAAACCGGTGAGGATCATTGATCTTTCTATCAAGAACACCTGGAACAAGATGGTCAAAATGGTGAAGGTAGTGTGGGATTGCAGCGGCCAGAAGGAAGTAACTTGGGAAACATAAAAGAAGATGAAGGCAGAGTTTTCTGGATGGTACAAGGCATGAGTAAAGGATCATCCACTAGATCCGGATTCGGGGACGAATCCAATTCTGGTGGGGGAGACTTGTAACGCCGGCGATCCCCAATAGGATCGCTGGGACGGCCGTGAACGAGTGGGTGGACTAGGTATTCGATCAGGCTAGTTAACATTCGTTCACTTAGAGAATTGGCAGAGAGAAAGGGGGAAATGATCTAAGGAAAGACCGAGAATGGGTGGATAAAGCTAAGTTATGATCGGGTAGATTTGATAGACCATCGATCCGAGTATAGCTTAGCCTGGAACGGGGATAATCGAGCTGAAGTCAGCTCATGGGTAGTTGCCGAAGCTCACTGCAGCTGGGACAGTCGAGCTGATCAGCTCACGGGCAGTCGGGGAAGCTCAACTCAGCTGGACTAAGTGTTCGGTAGTGGACTGGCTAGTAGTTGGGTGGTTATAAGAGGCAGTTACCAAAACAGTTACCAACAGCAGTTACCACCGAAAAGGTGCGAGTGAAAGGTTGCGATGGCAAAGGCCTTTGTGGCCGAATCTGTCCATAAAATCCAGGCGGATTGGACAGATAAGGGCACGCATATTTCTATACACCAAACCACTTGTAAACTGTCGGCCTGAACCGAGTAGCGAGCGGTTAAGGAAGAATCTATTGATCGAGTCGAGCCGATCGTCCGTGTCCGGGGACAGATCGTGAATGCAAGGAGATTGATGGGTGAAGAAGATCAAGGAATGAATCCATCGGACAAACGGCCAGTTCAAAGCGGCCGTACTGTCGAGGTGAGTTTGACCGTGGCTTTGTGTCTGGTTCCTGATCACCATACCAATGGATGATCGCAGGGACAGTCGGTCTCTCTCTTGGGTTTATCTCCTTTATCTTATACTTAGAATTCATTCTCTGCAAGTCTCGGGTCTGTTGACCGTCGGGACAGTTTGGCAAGCGGACCATCGAGCAACTTGAGGGACGGTCTGGTCTGCCTTGGCTTGGTCAGGATATGACGAGTGACTTGGGGACAGACGCGTCCCAGACAAGACTTGGTCGGAAAATCACCAAGTGTCTCGGTGATCACGCAAATACCTTCTGGTCCGGTCGGTTAAGGGACTCGGGCGATTGCCTGGAAATCCTTAGACGATCACTTAGTTGCATCATGGCATATATGCATCGGTTCAAAAGTCTCGGCCAGTCTGTTTCTTTACAGATTATGCATGCTTATAATCTTTGGATTTCAGGAACATCGAGTGATCATGGGAAGGAATTGGCTAAGCGTGGAGACTGAATCGCCGGGAAGATGGGTGGTGCATAGAGAGATAGATGATAGGATCATATAACTTGTAATAGCTTATTAGCAAACTCTCATGTTGTATGAATCTTTATAATTTAATAAAGAACTCCATTCTTCCATTATGACTCTATGAAATGTGTTAGACTCTAAGATGAATCTCAGAATATACAAGTAAATGAACTGGTTGGTCGGATCACTTAGTGATTTGATCGGGAGCAACCTGTCTCGGATCATAGGATCCGGGATAGGTTGTTTCAACATCTCCTTTCCGTCTACCCAGGGCGTCTGCGACAGGGTTGGCTTTACCAGGGTGGTAAAGTATTTCTAACCGATAGTCTGCCATCAACTCCACCCACCGTCTTTGCCTCAAGTTCAAATCTCCATGTGAGAAGATGTATTTAAGACTATGATGGTCCGTGTACACTTGAACTGCTCGCCATATAGATCTCTCCAAATTTTCAAAGCAAACACCACAGCGGCGAGTTCTAAATCGTGGGTTGGGTAGTTTGCTTCGTGCGCCCTCAGTTGTCGGGACGCATTGGCGATTACTCGTCCTTCTTACATAAGTACGCATCCCAATCTCATCCGACTGGCGTCAGTATACACGACATAAGGGGTTCCCATCTGAGGTAAAATGAGGATGGGGCCTTCGTCAATAGCTCCTTCAATGTTTGGAAACTTTGGGCGCATGCTTCTGACCACTCGTATTTCACGTCCTTCCCAGTTAGTCGTGTCAATGGTTTTGCAATGCTTGCAAACACCCGAACGTACTTGCGGTAGTAACTAGCAAGCCCCAAGAAACTCCGGACCTCCGTAGGGGTAGCGGGGGTCGGCCAATGTACGATTGCAGTTATTTTATCTGGGTCTACAACCACTCCATCACCAGACACCACATGTCCTAGGAATCCGATCTTGCGTTGCCAAAAACTGCATTTGCTCAACTTGGCAAACAGTTTGTGTTCCCTCAGTTTCTCCAAGGTCACCCGCAAATGCCATTCATGTGCCTTCGCGCTCCTTGAGTACACCATGATATCGTCTATGAACACTATCACACAATTGTCTAGGTACTCCCGAAACACGTTATTCATCAATTTCATGAAGGCTGCAGGTGCGTTTGTGAGGCCAAAAGGCATGACCACAAACTCGTAATGCTCGTAACGCGTTCGAAAAGCTGTTTTACGTGTGTCACGTTCAGCGATTGGAATCTGATGGTACCCCGACGCCAAGTCTATCTTCGAAAACCAAGAAGCTCTCTCAAGTTGGTCTAATAACTCGTCGATACGTGGCAGTGGATATCTGTTCTTGATGGTAACCTTGTTCAACCCACGGTAGTCAATACACAGTCTCAAAGGTCCCATCCTTTTTCTTAACAAACAGCACTGGGGCACCCCATGGCAAACTGCTCTGTCGAATAAAGCCCTTGTCCGCTAGATCCTCTAGTTGTTTCTTTAGCTCCACCATTTCAGCCGGCGTGAGACGGTACGGGGGTCGTGATACAGGCGTGGTGCCTGGTTCCAAGTCAATGTTGAACGCGTCTCCCCGGGTCGGTGGGGGCCCTTGCAAAGGTTTAAACACATCCTCGTACTCCTTAGCTACTGGAATGGTCCTCAGGTCACTCCATCCTTGCTCGTCGAGCACGGATATAGTTGCCAAATACGCTTCACACCCTTTAAGTAGTAAATCCTCCACTTGTAACATTGATATTACTGGTACCCCACTGCATCGCTTGACTCCTTGGTAGATGATCCGCATCTTCTCATGTGGTATTAAAACTCTCGCTCGTTGGAAATCCAGTACCGCATTGTAATGTGTCAGCCAATCCACGCCTAGGATGACCTCATACTGATTTAAGTTCATCTCCACCAGGTCGCCGGGCAAATTAACTTCGTCTATTAGTATTTCCACTCCTTGGTGTACACCTTTCGATTCTATTTTCTCTGTCCCAACGGTTTGGATCCCTTTCTTACTCGGCAAGAAAACACCGGTGGAGACCCAAAGTCCAGCTAGTTCAGGGCTCACAAAACTATGAGTGCCTCCTGAATCGAAAAGCGTGAAAGCGGGTACTCCACCTACGGTAACAGACCCTACACACAATTTATTTCATTTGTTTGTTGAAACCAATTAGCTACTGTTCTATAATTGTCGTTAACTCGATATAAAAAGAACATAGAAAAGAAAAGGATTCGAAAGAGTACCAGCGATAGGGTCTACTCCATCGTTACTCCTGGCAACAAAGGCTTATGCAGGTGGGCCCCGAGGTGGGAATGGCAGTTGTCCATGTGGGTCTCCTCACTGTGGTGGTGCTCCTCGAGGAGGCCGTGGGTTATGCCCAGCGGGATTAAAGCGAGGACAGTCTCGGGCCAGATGTCCTTCGGCGCCACAAGTGTAGAATCCCCTACGCGTAAAGGTGCAATCCCGAGATATGTGCCCACGACGATGACAAGCATAGCATTAGATGTCCCTTTTGTTTGATGGCCTACCATAGGCTGGTGGGGGTTGATTCGCCACTTCCCACGACCTTTTTTGGCTTTCAGGTACCTTGTCCTGCTCTCCGCCTTTGACGGTTGACTCTTACCTAGCTTGTACTCATTGTGTGGGCAAGAATTCCCACACAACCAAAAACTTGTCTAACGGATCTTTTAAGGGATCGTCGACTCTCTTAGTATGAACCGCTCATAAAGTTAAAGAGAAAGACAAAGAACAAGGTAAGAGAAGTAGGGTCGCTTTATTGATAGCAAAGAGTACAAGCTGTTATGACCTAAGCTATTTGAGAGAGAAGAAGATGATCTAAGACCTACGACCCTAGATCATATATATACCTTAACTGAACCGTCTTCGGGCCAAAGCTCTTTCATGGGCCACCTTCCATTTCGTGAAGATTTACTTCCATTCTTCCAGCAATCTTCTAGATAGTTGATACACAAAAGTTTACCCTTTGTATTTAACCGCAAGAGCACAGCTAAAGCAATGTAGTACTTAGGGATCGAATCCACAAAGACCAAAGAATTGCAAACTAATTAATCAATTCTAAATAAATTCTAGGACAGGGGTTTTAAACTACTAACTATCAATTACTAACAGATTTGGGGGTTTCAAAACAATTAATGGCAAGGCTAGGCTTTTGGGACTTCAGATTTAGAGACAGAACAGTAACCAGACTCGTCGAGTGTCGAGAGACAGAACAGTAACTGATATATCGTGGATTTTATGGTTTTTAGCCACGATATAAAGTGTT
>OVAP01005757.1:0-12641 GCA_900406295.1 Aurinia saxatilis
GACTCACTTGGACTCTAATAATAATATAAAGACTCTAAAAACATAAATTATACATTTATTAAGATAAAAACCGGTAAAATGTGAGGTATATCAACCTTTTGTGCATAGCAATCTATATATACTTCTATCTAAAATTTTCTTAGTCGAAAGACAAAACGGTCCAAATTTTTAAAAATAAATGTTATATAGCATACAAGCTAATTTTTATTTTATATAAAATGTACTCACATGTTTACAAAGAGGTACCTCATAATCTATCTTTTCAAAATTCAGATAGACACATTCATTGATACATGTATGTATTCTGTTATCCTTTGATTGGTTCCATAAAACTAGTTCATAAGCTGCTAATAAAATACACTCTCTTTAGTGTTTATAGTTAATCAAAGCCATAATGCTCCGGCACGCTTAAGCATTGGAACAAGAGAGCGGTTGAGATGGAGACTCATGACTTGATTGGCTCCACCAACGAGCTGCCCACCTATGAACACCACTGGCACGGTCGGGCTGCAACCGAGCTGAGCCAGTGCTTGCTCTATCTCTTTTCCTCTGGTGATCTCGTCTAGCTCATAGATTGTCGGGTTCACACCAAAGTCGATAAAGAGAGTCTTGATTGTGTGAGACATGCAGCACGAGTTCTTGCTAAAGATTACTACCGACTTCTCGGAGATCATCTTCTGTAGCTTCTCCATTAGTGTTAGAATGTGAAAGAGTGTCCGAAAAGCTTGAGAACTTATGGAAAGATTGTGATATCTTGGGTGAAGTTCATAAGTAACTTTGAGTTTCTGTGATTGATGAAGTGAATGGTCTATAAGGGTCCCTTATATATTGCATTCTAAGTACGTAAAGCTCTCATATTTTGGGTTCGACGTGGCACTTCTTTTAGGGAATCAACTTTATAGCATATAATAAATAACTTTTTAAGATTGTGTAAGTATCGTAAAAAATTTGAGGCTATGATCAGTTCACACCTTGACTCAATTTGCCTCTTGCAGCTAAAAGAATAAAATTATCAACTAGTTCGTAAAAATGTACAGAAGATAAAATCTGCTAGATGTGAAGAATATTTGATACGGACGAGTCACGTCATGCCTGATGCCTTTATAGTACGGCCATAGTGTATATTTTCATGTTAAATCCCATTAATTAGTTTTTTTGTCAAAGACATAGTTAATAAATGTTAGGCTGCATACTGTATATTTTCATGTAAATAATATCGGATTCATTGGATCTCAATCTTTCCATGTTCCCTGAAGTGGCCAATATAGAATTCTTTACTCATGATGAGCAGTTTGCTCTACTATTACTACCCCTTTTTTTTTTTTTTTGTCATACATATTCTTGTAGTATGTTAGCAAAATGATCTTACATTTGACATAAAGTTCAAAAACCTTGATTAAAGCGAGACCAGTCGACATATACACATGCAGATAGAAAAAATTAGAGCTATCTACGTCATGAAGACTCGAGATCGCAGGGCATATCTCCAGAATAACTTTTGGTTGTTGTTGTATTGAGGATTACCTGGCCTCTTCACTTACCCATCGATGCATAATTTTCACGAAATTTTCATCATGGATTGATTTGAGAATAAAGTTATGATTATTCTTGACATCTATAAATTCGATCTCAATTCCATGCATGACGATAAGGCTCATATATATGGAATCACTTCTTTTTTTTTTTCTTTGAATTTTATCGAAGGTGGCCCAACATTGATCTGGAGAGTCGCGTTATTCTCATATGCGACAAATAAAAAGCTCATCATATTCATATACATCATATGCTTGCACCTAATTCCGTACCCTTATACCATATCCTATATATCACCTTACATTAGCTGTACATTATATCTCTTAATATATGTAAGATTTAATAGGGAAAATGAATTTCTGGAATAACAGACCCAAGGTACAAGCTTAGATTGGGTTTTTATGTGTCATGGGTTTCCTGGGTGGTGTTGTGTTAGCTCGGTCAAATACACGGCGTTATTAAATGGGAACACATATGGAGCAATGTGATCCTTTATCACCTTTTCTTTTCGTGTTGAATTCTTGGTTCATGTGATGAATTGAATAAGGCAGAGATTGATGGTTGCATTACTGGTATGAAGTTGAAGACACACTGTCCGCCTACACATCATTTATTGTTCGCCTATGATAGTTTGTTTCTTTGTCAAACGACATTCAAGGAATGCGTTGAATTTCTTCGTTGCTTGAAGTTATATGGGGATGCATCTGAACAAGCTATTAATTTTCAGAAGTCAGTCGTCACTTTTGGTAAAGATATAGACCCCTATATGCGAGCATTCCCGCATAGTGTTCTTGGTATAAAAAAGGAAGGAGGAAATTTATTTTACTTAGGACTTCTAGAGAATTTTAGTGGATCGAAACAACAATTTATTGCTTTCATTAATGAGAAGCTCACAAAAAGGCTTACTGGTTGGTATGCAAGGACTCTTTCATTGGGCGGAAAGGAGATTCTGTTAAATCCATAGCAATGATTTTACCAGTCTACGCAATGTCTTGTTTTAAATTAACAAAGCAACAATGTCAGAAGATTACCGAAGCAATGGAAACATATTTGTGGAACTATGTGGCGAATAAGAAGAAAATGTAATGTGTGTCTTGGAAAAAGATGTGTAAAGCTAAGGCATAGGGTGGTATGTGATATATTGCGTTTTTAACACTTTCTAACATTTTTTTAACTGTTTTTCGAGTCTTTTAGTGTCATTTTAGAGTCTTAACAGGTACAAACACGTTGGGATATGAATTTGAGCTTCAAGATGAGGTTGTGAGCAAAAATGTGAAGAAATGCCGATTTTAGGTTGGATCGATCGATCCATGCTAAAGAACAACGCAAAGCATCTGCAGATCGACGAGCACACGAGTTGAGAGCACGGATCGATCGATCCACTTTTGGATCGATCAATCCGTGTTCGATCAAGGTGTATTTTTGGCAACTTGTCAATCATCAGATTGACAAAAACTTACCTTATTTTGGTAGATGCTGCACGAAAACCCGTGAGTATAAAGTCATTTCTGAGCCCCCAAAACAGTTTATGCTAGTTTTTATTCCGCTCTTCAGATCCAAACACATTATTTTCATTGTTCTTCATTTTTCTTGAGATTTTGTGATTGTTTCTTGGATATTCCTTGGAGGCTGTCATTTTCCTTTCATTCCTTGCATTCCTTACTGTTGAGAAGTGTTCTCGAACCCTTTGTTCTTTTATATTTTTATCATTACTAAAGTATTATTCAGTTTTATGTTCTTGATTATGTACTTCTTTATATCTTGTTTTCTTGTTAGTTTAGTCATGTGTGAGAAGTTAGGTTGTTAGATCTAGGGAGTTCGTGGATTGTTAGGTTAGTAACTGGATGTAAATACGTAAATGTGTAGAAGAATTCCCTCCTAATAACGTCTTAAAGCCTAAAATAGAATTGATCACCTAGTTTATGTTCATAGGGCTCCCTATTAAACGAAAGTGTAGTAGGATTCCTGAAACCTTATTAGGAGAGCAGATTGTCCTTAGCCAACGAAAGTTGATGCTAAGGCAAGTTGTGAACAAATCAAATCTGCTCTAGTAAAGCTCTCTAGCTAGTTTAAATTCAAATGAAAGTTTAGGCATTTAAGTAGTTAAGAGAAGTGATTGGTACCACGAAAGTGGACCAATCTAGAATTATATTTGAGTTGGAATTGAGTAGATATGGAACCTGAATAAACATCCAGTTTAGTTTTAGACAATCCATTGATCATCCCTAGGTCTAGCATTTTTATTATTATTGAATTTAAAACCCATAGAAAATTTAGAATCCAGAAACCAAAAACCCTTTGAATATTCGGTTTAGCTTAATTAATTAAATTAATAGGTTACAGTGTAACAGCTGAGATTTGTGGATTTTGATCCTTACTACTACATTGATAGATTGTAGTTGTCAAGGTCTTATTAAGTGAAAATAGACAACTTATTAAGTGGCATTGTTGCCGAGTCCCACCATTTTACATGTTACTAAAAAATTTATGTTAAGTTTAAATCATTTATTAACTCTTTCTTGATTTTGTTTCTTCGTTGTTCTTACAGGTGCATGACCAGAAGCCAACATTCAGCAGCTGACCTTGTAATCCTGTCCAACAACGAGCTTGCAAGAAGAGAAAGAGTCAACAGAAGAAACCGATCGAATCGGCGGCGCTGACAAGCCCCATACATTCTACAGGAACCGCTCAGCAATTGTTCCCCCACCAATGGAGAGGCGGGACTATAACATCAAGGGCCACCTCATTCAGCTAGCGAAACAAAAGCCATTATGCGGTCTTTCCAATGAGAATCCCACGGAGCACATTGAGCATATCGACCAAATCACCAACCTCACTAAGCCCAGTGGTGTACCACAGACTATGTCCGCTGCAAACTATTCGAGTTGTCACTGTCTGGAAAGGCTCTTTCATGGCTCAAGTCACTCGCACCAGAGAGCCTAGTTGGATGGGAAGCAGCCCATAATGCCTTCATTGACAAGTACTACACCAAAGCCAAGACTGTAGCTTTGAAGGCCAAGATTTCCATCTATCCTCAGCAATCAGGAGAGTCCTTTTATGAGGTGTGGGAGAGGTTGTGTTCCCACCGCCGAGACTGCCCCCCATCACGGTTTTAGTGAGACACAACTGCTTACTATTTTTTATGATGGTTTATCTTGAGAATTTAAAGGTCAATTGAATTCTGCTAGTAACGTAAATTTTATGACTCGTAGTATTGCAGATGCACTGGAATTGATCGAGAACATGGCTGAGAGTTCTTCGGAGAGGAGCCCAGCATATGATAGAGGAAAAAAGGTTGCTTCAGTGGAGGCGCAACAGATAGCAGATTTAACTGAGCAAATCAGCTTACTTGTGAAAGCAAACCAGCGCGGCGTAAACTCCTGCGATAGAGAAGGTGGTCCTATACCTTCTGAGGAGAATATGATGGGAGAAAATGATGAAGAAGAGGAGTGTAACTATGTCACTGGCTATGGGTACAAACAAGGATACAACCTCAACTACAAGCACCCTAATCTCTCCTACCGTAGCACAAACGTTGAAAACCCACAAGATCAGGTATACCCACACAAAAATTATGCTGGTTCTAACAATGCTTTTGTTCCCTTTCTGGGAAAGCCGGCCTTCCAAGGCCAGGGACACCAAAAGCAACCATTCAACAACTACCAAGCCCATATGCCTTCTGCACCTCCTTACCAAGCTCCAGCAAACAACTCCCAAGATGAGTTGAAAACGATGATGCAGATGATTCTTGCTAACCAACAAAAGTCCACGGTGGAGATAAATGCCAAATTGGAGAACCAGAATGCCAAATTGGAGAACCAGAATGCCAAAGTTGACGGCATGTACTACAGCCTGAACACCAAATTTCAAGTCTTGGCAAACCACGTCAAAAAGTTGGACACTCAAGTTGCCCAAACAGCCGAAGCAATCAAGAGACCTCAAGGAGCATTTCCTGGACGTACTAACGAAAATCCGAGGAGTGCAAATGTCAAAGCCATCACCCTACGGAGTGGCAGATTGGTGGACTCTCGCGAGAAAGAACCCACTGCACCAAAACAGGTAGTTGTTTCTGATGATGTTGATGAAACTATTGACATGGGTATATTGAATATGCAGGAAAGGAGACACCAACTGCTGATAATGCACCAAAGACTACACCTGTCGAGCGCGTATACATACTAAAGGTACCATATCCCACCAAGCCAAAGCTGTCAAAGAAAGCTGCAAAGAAGGCGAAGGAGGAAGCCAAGTGCAGGGAAATCATCGACGGCATCTAGGTCAAATGCCAACTGAAGACGATGATAGAGCTCATGCCATCCATGCAACTCACTATAAGAATCTAGCAACATCTAAATTCGCAGAAGAAGAGGAGTGTGTGATGCTCACAGAGGAATGCGGTCCCATACTTCTAAGTAAGATGCCGAAAAAAACTTGGAGACCCAGATCGATTCGTTCTCTCTGTCAAAATTGGTTCAATTGACTTCGGTGCCTCTTTGTCTGATTTAGGTTCCAGTGTCAACCTGATGCCATACTCGGTGCCGAGGAAGCTGGGCTTGACAAACTTCAAACCAACAAAGATTTCATTGGTGTTTGCTGATCGTTTGGTCAAGTATCCTGTGGGAATTCTAGAGGACATCATTGTCAAGATATGAGGATCTTATGTGCCAGCCGACTTTGTTGTGTTGGAGCTAGAAGAGGAACCCAAGGACCCTCTCATACTTGGGAGACCATTCTTGTGTACTGCAGGAGTCATCATAGATGCCAGGCGCGGACTTATAGACCTCTATCTCGGAGATATCATGATGCAGTTTCAAATGGACAAGCTGCTGAAACAGCCGATGCTCGATGGAAAAACATTCTCTATTGACAACTCATTGGAAGACGGTGCAGAGATTGTTGATTAGATGTTGTTTGACGACCCGCTGGAGATTGCTTTGACGAGAGCGGAAGGAAAATTTGGTTTTAATGATGTGGATATTGCAGATTATGCAAGGATGTTGGATTCCAGCAAATCCATGGAGTGGATGGTAGCTTATCTTAGCCTTGATGACAATGCATCAACATCCATTTCCCACAGCGCAAAATCTTCTGAGAACCCTTTGTGCGAGCTTAAGGCTCCCAAGGTTGAGCTCAAAGTTTTTCTAGCTGGGCTAAAGTACGCATATCTCTGTCCTAAAAATACTTTTCATGTCATCATCAATGCTGATTTGAATGTTGCAGAGACTACTTTGCTCCTTTGTGAGCTTAGGAAGTGTCATATAGCCTTAAGCTATTCACTAGATGACATCACTGGCATTTCACCTGACCTTGCATGCATAGAATCCGTCTTGAAGATGAGTCAATGACTTCTGTAAAACATCAGAGACGGTTAAACCCGAATCTAAAAGATGTTGTGCGGAAAGAGATAATGAAACTTTTAGAGTCTGGTATAATTTATGCTATTTCAGATAGTAAATGGGTTAGTCCAGTGCATGTAGTGCCAAAGAAGGGTGGTGTAGATGTAGTTAAAACTAATAAAGATGAGTTGATTCCAACTAGAAGTGTCACAGGCCATAGGATGTGTATTGATTACAGGAAGTTAAATGCTACCACTCGTAAAGACCATTTTCCATTACCTTTTATTGATCAAATGCTTGAACGTTTGGCTAACCATGCTTACTACTGTTTCTTAGATGGTTATTCAGGTTTCTTTCAGATTCCTATACACCCGGACGACTAGGAGTAGATGACTTTCACATGTCCATATGACACTTATGCTTATCGCATAAATGCCATTTCGCTTGTGCAACGCTCCAGCAACTTTCCAACGCTGCATGATATCAATTTTTTCGGTGATTGAGGATATTGTTGAAATCTTTATGGATGATTTTTCTGTCTACGGGTCTTCTTTCTCTAACTGCCTTTCAAACTTGTGCAGGGTTCTCAAAAGGTGTGAAGGGAAGCATCTTATGCTAAGCTGGGAAAAATGTCATTTCATGGTGAGAGACAATTGTTCTAGGACATAAGATTTATGGGAGTGGCATTGAGGTTGACAAAGCAAAAATCAAGGTGATGACAAGTCTACAAACCCCTAATTCTGTCAAAGGAATTCGGAGTTTTCTTGGACATGCAGGTTTCTACAGGAGGTTCATCAAATATTTCTCCAAGATAGCCCGTCCTTTAACTCAGTTACTGTGCAAGGAAAACAAGTTCCACTTTGATGAGGCTTGTATGCAAGCCTTCCTAGCCATAAAGGAAGCATTGGTGAGCGCACCAATTGTCCAGGCACCAGATTGGGAGCTTCCATTTGAGGTGTTGACTAATGCAAGTGATTACGCTGTTGGCGCTGTTCTTGGACAACGCAAGCATAAAAAGCTTCATGTCATGTACTACGCTAGCCACACGCTAGATGATACCCAATGTAAGTATGCTACTACTAAAAACGAATTACTTGCAATTGTGTTTGCTTTTGAGAAATTTTGCTCTTACCTTGTCGTTCTAAGGTTATTGTTCAGACAGATCATGCCGCTTTGCAGTATTTGCTTAACAAAAAGGACGCCAAGCCTAGGCTCCTGCGATGGATTCTTTTGTTGCAGGAATTGGACTTGGAGATAAAGGACAAGAAGGGAGTAGACAATGGAGCAGCCGATCAGTTATCTAGGATGCACGTCGATGAAAAGGTACCAATCAATGAATATCTCCCTGAGGAGAACGTCTACATGATCGATGTTTGCTACGCCGCGGAAGCTGCAGCTGTTGAAGAGATTGTTATGCCTTGGTTTGGAGAGATAGCCAATTATCTAGCTGCCGAAAGAGAGCCTGAGAAGTTCACCGGTGATGACAAGAAGAAGTTCTTGCGAGACATCAGACTATATTACAGGGACGAGCCCTTCCTCTACAAGAAGTGCGATGATGGTGTTTTGCGCCGATGCATTCCTGAAGAGGAAGTCCAACAATTTTACATGATTGTCATGCTTCTTCTTATGCAGGTCACTTTGCAACTTTTAAGACAGTTTCTAAGGCGGTGCAAGCAGGATTTTGGTGGCCCACGATGTTCAAAGATGCTCATGCATTCATCTCCAAGTGTGACAGTTGCCAGCGACAAGGGACCATCAGCAAGCGCAACGAGATGCCTCGGAAGTTCATTTTGGAGGTCGAGGTGTTTGACGTGTGGGGAATTGATTTCGTGGGACCTTTTCCAGTTTCAGGGAAGCATGAGTACATTCTTGTAGTTGTCCACTACGTCTCCAAATGGGTGGAAGCGCTTGCAAGTCCAACAAATGACTCGAAGCCCGTTCTTAAAATGTTTAACACTATTATTTTCCCCAGGTTTGGAGTACCAAAAATCGTCATCAACGACGGAGGATCACACTTCATCAACAAGGTCTTTGCCAACCTATTGAGGAAACATGGAGTAAAACACAAGGTCGCCACAGCTTATCACCCACAGACGAGTGGCCAGATCGAGGTCTCAAACAGAGAAATTTAGAGCATTTTGCAGAAGACGGTGAAACCATCTCGTAGAGATTTGTCACTAAGATTGGATGACGCATTATGGGCCTACAGGACCGCATTCAAGACACCATTGGGCACCACACCATTCCTTTTTGTCTACGGCAAGGCATGTCACCTTCCCCTGGAACTTGAGCATAAAGGAGCCTGGACTATCAAGACGATGAACTACGACATCAAACCTGCCCAAGCACGACAGTTGATTCAGTTTAATGAGTTAGATGAAATTCGTCACACCGCCTACGAAAATTCAAAAATTTACAAGGAGTGGACGAATGCCATTCATGACCAAAGGATCATTTTTCGCAACTTTGTTGCCAATGATCAGGTATTGCTTTTCAACTCTCGTTTGAAACTTTTTCCAGGAAAGTTGAGATCACGGTGGTCCGGCCCTTCAACCATCAAGGAAGTGAGACTTTATGGAGCGGTGGTTCTATTTTGAGGGAGATTTTGAATCCCCCACAACTATTTCAATATTCACTCGTTTTGCTTTATTCTTCAGGCTAATCCACTAGATTTTTCATGCTCTTTCTGATTCTAGACTCATTCCCATCAACTGAACAAGGTATGCCCTCGAAATTCCAATTTTATGCTCAGCACATGAACCCTAATTTGAGAAATCCGGGTTTAATTCATGAGTTTTTAGGTTGTTTGTTGGTTCAATTGTGCTTCCTAGGATGTTTTTACACCTTACCCATGCCTTAATTGTGAATTTTGGAGTTTTGAAAAATCCCTCTTTGGGTATGGACGAATTTGAGTTTAAGAATGAGTTTTGTTGGTCATTGTTCGGATTTAGAACTCTAGAATATCATAATATATGAGTCTAGACCTTATAGCACACTCATCTCATTTATCTTGTGGAATTTGATGATTTTTAGCATATGGATTAAGGTTGGATAGAACTTGTGAATTGGTTAAGTATGGGTTATGAGAATGGCTTCCTATGAGTTTCTCTAGCTTTGGAACATGATAGCTAGTGTGTTTATACATTTATAATTGCTCATTTTGATTTGGACAGCCATTTGGTGTATTGGTATTGACTTGAGATGGTTGTGTTTGCGTGGTGGTGAGTAGGATAATGGCACGAGATGAAGGCTCAGGCACAACGTTACGCAAGAACCCACCTCGTCTTACAAGGAACCCGACAACCCAACCAAAGAGACCAACCCTATGTTGAGCTCAAAAGGCTAAGGAGAAAGAAGTTGCAACTCCAGAACCATCTAGTTCTGAGGATGATGATGATGACCAGTCCGATGAAGAGGAAGCACCAGAGATGACTATAGCTCCTTGGCCTAGACCAGATGGCACACCATTTGAGGGCGGCATACCTGTCATGATGGGCAAAAACATCAAACTGGTTGAAATGAAGGCTTCTATAATGTACCGAGAGCGCAAACCAAACGAACCATGGGATCCAGCTAACAAGGTCTTCTACAACGGATGGCTTCGCATCAAATTCAAACCTGTCAGAGTCACTTGTGTTAGCACATTCCAGAAGATGGGGATAATGTCTGATATGATGGTGATTTTGCGGCGAATGGGACTTGGGACCTTACCATACAAGCCTTACTACCTTTGTGAGGAGTTAGCTCGTCAGTTCTTTACTTCTGTGGAGTTACATATGCGACATGGTGGCCATGACAATGCTCTAGATGCTTACATCACATTCTTCTCTCGCGTCGGCTCTTCGAACTTTCGATTCAAGATCTTTGGGAGGTGTTTGATTTTGATGTGACGAAGACGGTGTGATTTAAGTTTGGGGGAGGATACAAGTGTGTGACTAACTTCGTTTATTCTTTTGTTTTTCTTGAGTCATTTTGCTTTGAATGGATTTTATGGCTCGAATTTTAATGAGTAGAAAAATGCTTTTTTCAAAATTTTGAACTAGGGGACAATGATGATAATGCATATATTGATGCTAGTATTTGTTTTTGGGATATGTTGCTTATTAGTGCCATTCATTGGCTTGCGAAATTTGCACATGTTATTGACTTAGCACCCTTTCCAATAAGTGTCCTTGTTAGTGTGAAATCGCGTTTGAATTGTTGCCTTCCCTATATTATCGGACTTAATTGAATTTAATTTTTCTCATCTATGGCTTTTTGATCACATGCATGGATTTTACATTTTCAACGTTTTACCACCCTCTTTCATTTTTGATTTTTAAAACCCCACCATATTAAAATCCAAACTCCTTTCAAACCAATAAACTCTTTCTAGAGTGAGGCCTTTTTTAACATGTTTCATGTGTAAAAGCTCGTAAGATTAGAGCAACAAGTATTTTTCTTCCATTAGCATTAGTCTCATTGCCTAATATAGGGGGCTGGGGATTTGTATACTTTGATTTGAGTTGATCATTTGGAATTTTCCTATGAAGGTTTGGGTAGTACTAGAATGGAATAAGTTTGGGGGAGTTGGAGTTGGAAATAGAGGATTGGAATATGATTGGAAATAGAGCATAGATTTTTACCTAGAAGAACTCATATGGAATCACTCTTTTAGTATATATATATTTGCTAATTCTGTTTATTTACGTTAAAAAAAAACAAAAATTATTGTTTTGTTAGCTAAAGAGTGATTAGGAATTTTATGTGTTGGGGAGTTCATTATCTAGGTTGTGTTGATATGAAGGAGATGATGAGGTTTTGGTTGAGTTAGTGATGATTTGAATTTTCAAGAATTGGGAATGGGTAGATGGAAGAAATTGCTTGTATGCATCAATTGCTCTTTTATTTCACTTGTTTTTGCATAATGATAACATTTTGTTTTCTTGAGAGTTAGTCACCGTTTGAAATTTTAAAACACTTAACCACCTGCATTTGAAATTTTCCCTCTTTGAACCAAATGTTGTGATCAATTGTCCATTTTTGAGAACGCGCCTATTATTTAATTGAATGTAAAGGGAAGGTGGATAGGAATCGAGTGGGATCATTGGCATTGGGCTTAAAGATAAAATTGGAGCAGTTTGGGGTGTTTTTAGCTTGAATGAGTAAAGGTTTCGCATGTCAAAGATTAGCGTTAATTTGAATCCGTCCTTAGAACTTAGAATGCATGCTTTCTAGCTTTGAGTACCCACCTTCAAAACTTTCTCTCTTCTTTAACCTTTGTTGTTTGCTTGCGGACAAGCAAAGGTTAATATTTCGTTTTTAACACTTTCTAACATTTGTTTTTAAGTGTTTTTCAAGTCTTTTAGTGTCATTTTAGAGTCTTAACAGGTACAAACACGTTGGGGTATGGATTTGAGCTTCAAGATGAGGTTGTGAGAAGAAATGCCGATTTTTGGTTGGATCGATCGATCCATGCTATTGAAGAACAATGTGAAGCATCTGCAGATCGACGAGCACACGAATTGAGAGCACGGATCGATCGAACCAATTGTGGATCGATCTATCCGTGTTCGATCAAGGTGTATTTTTCGCAGCTTGTCAATCATCAGATTGACAAAAACTTACCTTAATTTGGTGGATGCTGCACGAAAACCCTGGCGTATAAAGCCATTTCTGAGCCCCCAAAATAGTTTATGCTAGTTTTTATTCCTCTCTTTTGGATCCAAACACATTATTTTTATTGTTCTTCATTTTTCTTGAGATTTTGTGATTGTTTCTTGGAGATTCCTT
>OVAP01005758.1:0-11380 GCA_900406295.1 Aurinia saxatilis
GTTTTCTCAGGAAGCGTTGAAGATAGAAAGAGAAACGATGAGGTGAGAAAGGGATTTTTGCATTTTATTAAAAAAAAAAAATCTTCAGATTAGTGACCAATAAAAAAGAAACACGTAGGTTGCTAAAAAATGACCAAAGTTTCTTAGATAAGCATCGACCCTAGATTTTATACATTAACATTTATATTTTTCTTTTATTTTTATTACCTTTAAAGCTAAGAAACCTCCTTTAGCAACCTCAATAATGGTGCTCTTAGAGTTGCAAATAACAAGACCGTCAATATATTTTTGGAGATAGTAACAAAATCATAAAATTAATCTTCTTACTCACTAATTAATTTGATTATATATTTTTTTCAGTAATATTTATCTAGACGATTAAAAAAGAACTAATAACATTCTCTAAACTTTAACTTTTAGTTAGTTATCTAGTTAACTGATGAAAATAGTATTTTAACGCATTTGACAATTATTATGAAAAGAGTATATTAACCCATTTTTCGAAAAGCATTCTCTAAACTTTAAATCTTTGTGGAGATGTTGACATTAATAAAATTTCTATGGTCTGGATTCAAGAATAACATCGAGATTCAACAATTAATATCAACATGTTAAAATTCCAATTACAAAGAAACTCTTTTGTGTCTAACATCACAAAAGTCAATGTAAATTTGTATTAGTCGTATAAACACGTCTTCTGAATTAGTGTAATGGTTTCTCCTATTTTTTACCAAAAAAAGTTCAATAGTTTATGATGTTTCAACAAGAAAATATTGTTAATTTTCAACAAAAAAAAAAGAAAAAAAAAAGAAAAAATATTGTTCCCAAATTGGGCCTTCGAATTAGCAGCAACGCTGTCATAAGTCATAGCCATAACGAAAAACTATGGCCCATACTAACTAATTGTCATCACAAAATGTTTAGGTTACTTTGGTTTATGAAATGCAGTATGTATCCCCACCACTTGATGAGGAAAAACAAAAACAACACAGGGTGTTAAATTGCAGTTGAAATCTTGTCTATGATTTTCTCATTTCTGTTGTGGCGCTGTACAAGAACAAAAGCATGTGAGTAATTGACGTAGAACATTAAAGTAAATGACATTTCTTATAAGTAATCGGAAGTTCCTTAATTGCGTTAGTATTAATATATAATTTAACATGCTATAAGTGCATTCTTGATTACGTTTATGATAGAGTGTAGATGGAACTCCAACGGTTCCTTAACAAACAAAGGAATGTGCATGTGTCTGCATGCATAAGGAGTAGACGTCTCTATAAATATATTTGTATGTGGAGAGAACAAAAGTAAAATAGAAACGCATTTGCATCGTTTCTCCTTTGTTCTCTCAAATGGCGAACTTAAAGCTCTCTTTGCTCCCATTTGTGGCGTTTTTACTCAATAAAGCATCCAGCCTAAGCCAAGAAGATGTCCAAAACCTCTGGTTCCATCTCCAACACAACCTTGTAACCCTATCCATTCTTTCTGTGGTTCTTGCTTTCGGGTTTGCTCTATACTTCGTGGGGCGGCCTAAACCTGTTTACCTGGTTGACTACTCGTGCCATCTCCCTCCCGCGCATATGAAGGTTACTATCCCAAAGATCGTAGAACAAATCACCAAGGTACGACAAGCTCATCCGGATATGGAAGAACTTGCCGAGGACTCGTCTCTGGACTTCTTGATAAAGATTATTCAGCGTTCTGGTCTCGGTGACGAAACTTACGCCCCAGAGCCCGTTACAAGGGTACCTCCTTGCCAGAGCATGGCGGCTGCACGTGAGGAGACAGAACAAGTCATCTTCGACGCCATTGACAATCTCTTAGCCAATACCAAAGTCAACCCACGGGACATTGGTATAATCATCCTCAACTCCAGCATGTTTAACCCAACTCCTTCACTCTCAGCGATGGTAGTGAACAAGTACAAGCTTAGAAGCAACATCAAAAGCTTTAATCTTGGCGGTATGGGCTGCAGCGCGAGTGTCATAGCCATTGATCTCGCTAAGGACTTGTTGCAAGTTCACAAAAACACTTATGCTCTTGTGGTCAGCACAGAAAACCTTAGCCGTAACATGTACATTGGTGACAATAGATCTATGCTTGTTACCAACTGCTTGTTCCGCGTTGGTGGAGCCGCGATCTTGCTCTCTAACAAGTCAGGAGACCGAAGACGTTCCAAGTACAAGCTGTTGCACACGGTTCGTACACATACCGGAGCAGATGACAAAGCGTATAGATGTGTGCAGCAGGAAGATGATGAGAAGGGCAAAACCGGAGTCTCCTTGACTAAAGACATAACATCCGTTGCTGCAAGAACCATTACCAAAAACATCGCCACTTTGGGTCCGTTGATTCTTCCAGTGAGCGAGAAGTTTCTCTTTTTCGTGACTTATTTACGCAAGAAATTCTTTGACGACAAGATCAAGCATTACGTCCCGGATTTCAAACGTGCCATTGATCATTTCTGTATCCATGCGGGTGGGAGAGCTCTGATCGATGAGCTTGAGAAGAACTTGGGGCTATCACCAATAGACGTGGAACCGTCAAGATCAACATTGCATAGGTTTGGTAATACTTCTTCAAGCTCTATTTGGTATGAGCTTGCTTATACAGAGGCTAAAGGTAGGATGAAGAAAGGAAACAAAGCTTGGCAGATTGCTTTGGGGTCAGGTTTTAAGTGTAACAGTGCGGTTTGGGTGGCTCTACACAATGTTAAGCCCTCGGTTAATAGTCCTTGGGAACATTGCGTTGACAAGTACCCGGTTAAGCTTGATTATTGATTCTCTTAATGTGTATTAATAAGGCTGATCATCTAGTGATCGGTCTCCACTTGTTTTTCTTTATGGTTTGTTGGTCTGTTTATATTTCATTGTGTTTATTGTTAATACAAATGTTGTTTGGTCTTGTTCATACTGAAAGACAAAAATACATCACAATTTTTCCATTCCCAAATTATATCTTCTAAGCTAGGACGGATCTAGAAACTTTTTTTTAACCGCGTGCACAATTTTATATGAAGATTTTTTTTTTATGTACAAATTTTTTTGTTAATATTCTGAAATGAATNTTTTTTTTGCAAATTTTAATAAATATATTAATATGTATTATGTATTAATAGATATATATTGTTTTTGTTATCAAATTTACTAAAATATATGTATATTTTATTAACTTTTCAGTACAAAACAATTGCTTAAACATTTATTTCGATAAAGTAACCATATTTTAATACTAGAATTGACTTTACATACTATAATTNCGATAAAGTAACCATATTTTAATACTAGAATTGACTTTACATACTATAATTCTTGGAAACAAACTTTAATTATTTAGTAAGATTGTCTTTAAAAAAAGGAATTGGTGTACAAAAAGATTTTATTATGGGGGCATTAATTTAATGTTTAAGGAAATAATACTAATTATGAAAAAAATTATGGGTGCCAATGCATCCACTTTACCTTAAATAGATCCGTCCCTGCTTTTAAGTGAATGTTTGTCTGCTAAAGTATTTTATAATAAACTTTATAAAATAAATAATTATTATATAAATTAACTAAAATCGCAAACTAAACACGATCAAAATAAACCAAAAACCGTAAAATACTATGGTGTTGATTGTTTGCAGTTTTTTAAAAATTGGTTTTTTGTTTTAGTTTTTGGTTTTTGGTTTTTAGATTTTGGTTTTATGGTTTTTGGTTTTTGGTTTTTGCAATAGATTTTAGTTTATTTAAAAATCTGATTGGTAAATTTGGTTTTTAGCTTTTATTTATATCTTATTTTTATTTTGGGTTTTAATTTTTAGCTTCTTGTTTTATTAAGAAAACTTTTTTTAACCTTTTTAAATTTTTTGTTTTTATGTTTTCTTAATTACCAAACCAAGCACCTTACATTTATCAATATATATATATATATATATATATATAAAGAAATGATAAATCATAAAAATCATAAAAAGTATGTCAAGATTACATATATGAACAAAATACATAAATATGGCTTAGAAATTAAAATAATATATTAAAAAAGTAATAATTACAAACTGAAAAAGGTTTAAAGCAAAAAACTCAAAAAACTTGGATTTTTAATTTTGTTTACAATTGTAAAAACTCTTCATAAACTAGTTTCCTTCATTTTAGAAAAATCATTTCATCAAAATTATGATTGGTTGAGAATTGATTTTTGAAAAATACAAAAAACAAGATAAAACCAATTGCTTAGTTGTTTAATAAATAATAAACTAATAAAAATTAATATAATAATAAGTGAATTTACTAAGCAATTGTCTAAACAATTTTTAAAGGAGATATTCTAAAATCTACAAACAATCAACACTTATAAATAAGAATGAATGTATAAGTTCGATTTTCTATCAATTTCAGGTAATATTTAAAACCGAACTGATACTTATAAATCCTAAGGTGATTTAGGTTCTTTTTAAGTATCCGAATCCAAACTAAAGCTTTTTTTAATTTGATTTGGCTCGATTTGGTTTGGGATAAGGTCTAGTGTGCGGTGTAATTCACCCAAACAATTGACAGCCAAACGTGCGAGGTAAGGAGGCAAGGCACGTGGGAAGGATGACGTGGGCACAAGAACATAGACCTTATAGAAACTTTTGGGGATTATTCTCAANTGGTTTGGGATAAGGTCTAGTGTGCGGTGTAATTCACCCAAACAATTGACAGCCAAACGTGCGAGGTAAGGAGGCAAGGCACGTGGGAAGGATGACGTGGGCACAAGAACATAGACCTTTAGAAAATTTTGGGGATTATTATCTTCCTTTGTCTTTTGTCTTTTGTCTTGTTCCTTGTTTGTGTGCTCAATTTTTGTCTCAACTTGACCCAGAGAGCTCAGAGAAATCGTCTTCAGATGATAGGAGTAGCACATCGAGAGAGACACGCAGATTCCAATTCCAATTCCAATTTCTTATTGACATCAGCCAAGGATTCCCCGATTGCCACCGATTCACCTCTGCTCTGCGTCATCTAGGGTTTCCTGTAAGCTCCATTTCTTCTTCTTTCTTCTCAGTTTCTCTGTTTTTCGTGTTGTGAGGAACTTTTTCCATTTGGGTATTCTTAAAAGAGTAACCTTTATCCCAAATTTGGGTGTTTGGATTCTTATCGAGACCTAGCTTGTAAAATTGGGCGTTTTCAACATTGAGCTTTGTTAAGAGGTTGTGTAGAATTGTAGATACTGTTTTGTACTCAAAAGTGATTAGGATATAGTTCTGCAGCATTAGTCTGCAACACAATTTGACCAGAGTTAGATTAGTCCTTGTTCATTTATTCTCATCTTCTCTGAATCGCTCGTGAGTTAGTTTGCATCAGATTCCTTTAACTGTCTCAAACAATTCTCGGAACAAGAATATGAACCGAAAGTTTGTTGTAGATTAACCGATGTTCATTACACTTATTTCAGTTATGGGCATTGTTTAGTTTGCATTTTTGTATCTGATTCTGTTATGATCGTTGGAAATATTGGTTTTTTAAACAGGATGCATGAGTTCTCTACTGTTGATGGTTTTGCTGAGATAAACGAGAGCTTGGCCGAGATGATTAAGTACATTGCTAACGAACCCTCAGTGGGGCTTTACTACATACAGCAGCACGTCCGAAACGCAACACCAAATATCCTTAAACTCAACAGCAATGTTTTGGAGAAGTCCCGTGAAACACTTCTGCATACCGAAGACTTGGATGATTCTATAGCCATGGTGAAATCGATGAAAGAGTGTGGTACACCTATTGCTGATGAGATGATAGGGGACATAAAAAAATCCTTAGCGGTTATGTCTTCTAAACAACCAAAGAGAGGGGTAATCCTTAGCCATTCCTCCAGCCCTTGGAGCCGATCCAGCAGTATAACGACAACTACGCGTGGTTCTGAATACAGCCAGGATAATAGTGAAAGCAGCAATTATTTCACAACAGTGTTTAAGTCAGCTAAGGAGAGAGCAAGCAATATCAAATGGCCGCAACTTGACTTCAAAGATCAGAAGGTGGACTCTGACCCCAATGTGGAAAGCAATGAGTTAAAAGAAATAGTAGAAGAAGAACAAGAAGTCTCTACCAAAGTTGAGCATGTTGTAGAGACGACAAACTTTGAGGATTTCAAGGCAGTTAAAGAAGCGAGTCTTAAGGCATGGCTTGGAGATATGGATGGGAATGCAGGTGTCGTTGGACATGCTGCCGAGAGGATTTAGTGTTTTGTTTTAATGCTCGTTGTGGTAACGACCGACTCATTTGTGGGTTTTGCTATGTACATGTCTCTTGTCACCGTGCATCATCACAGTTTGGCTTGAGGAAGTTCAGGGTTTGATTTGGAGTAGTCGAAAGCCATGTATCTACCGGTTAGTCCCATCTTCCTTACAAAGAGAAGCTAGAGAATGACCTTTATGAGTCTTCCTATATACATCACTTATATTGGGGAATTAGGTAAATTTTTAAAAAATCCAGTGAGTTATGTTTGTAATGGAAAAATTGCTTCTAAGTGCAACTTTTGCAANACTTATATTGGGGAATTAGGTAAATTTTTAAAAAATTCAGTGAGTTATGTTTGTAATGGAAAAATTGCTTCTAAGTGCAACTTTTGCAAATGGTGTGTGTGTTTTATGATAGTGTTCTGATAGAATATAGAAGATTGAAAGTAAATTTGATTAATTTTGTTCAATTATTTTTTTATGTTTGAACCCAAAAAATACATATAAATTGTTTCTTGGATATTTGGTTTCAGGCCGAAACTTTAAGCTGCTTGCCCCCATTGTTTCTTGGTTTGGATTCCATTTGATTTGCCTTTCGGTTAGTGCACTCTTTGTTATTGGAGTCTTATGCTTAAAGTTGACTTCCTACAATTTTTAGCATCCCAAATAGGTTTTTTTACCTTTCATTTGAACATTGTCTTAATGAACAATGCTTCTAAATTGGCCACCGCTAAAACAATATACAAAGACTTGCCCGTTGGAGTAGTTAACGAGTCAGTGATCTGTTAACTTCAATGCTTTAGTAAATGTATAGACCATAGTGGATCAATTTTTATTCTTCTTGAGAAATGGTCTATTAATTTATGCTGTAATCTGTGCGGATGAGCGGCGCGTTGTGCGGCTAAAGTCAATGACTATTAATAATACCAATCGGGTAATAGTACTACTATAATACCATGTCACTGGTGACATGTAAACTATTATACTCAAATACAAAAGTTGAGCTATCAAGTATACAAAGGTGTACCTCACATGAGAAGTGTAGTCACTCCTCCTCTGCCTTTTCTACTATACCCAAGCCGATCAAAGATCCACCATGGAAGAACAAACTCATAGAGTGAAGATTCCTTGCAATCATACTTTAAGATACATCGACTTAGAGTATGCCGTCGACCCTCGACATTGGTTTTACAGAAGTCCATCACACGATTGCAATGGATGCGGTAAAGCTACTGGTTACGGCTACTACTGTTCAACATGTGAGTTTGGAGCGCATGTAGAATGTATCGATGTCCCAGACATCATCAACCATCCCTCTCACTCCAAACATCCTCTCAAGAATGTCCTAACTAAGACAGTTGACTATACCGATGGTAGATGTCATTTCTGTAGAAGAGTACTTGGTGAGCGGATGTATCATTGTTCCATATGTAACTTCAGCATAGATATGGACTGTTGGATAATGGAGCCACCAGTTACTATCTATGAATCAAAGAGTCATATCCATACATTCACCCTCATGCCGGTAAAAAACACCTTCACTTGTACTGCTTGTGGGACAGATAGTGACCGTAATCCTTACATCTGTGTTCAATGTGGTTTAATGCTGCACAAAGATTGCATTGACTTGCCCCGGGTCATTAACATCAACCGCCATGACCATCGTATTTCGCGCACTTATCATCTTGGTCACGGCAAATGGGAATCATGTGGAGTTTGTCGTAAAGATATAGATTGGACACTGGGAGGTTTCTCTTGCAAGCGATGTCCTAATTATGCTGTTCATTCGAAGTGTGCGATACGAAGTGGCTACACAGACTCACAAGTGGCTACGAAGTTAGTAAGTTACCTAGGCTCCAAAGATTGTCAACGAGAGGTAGGGTATGAGGACTTTTGAAAAAGAATTACTAGCTAGTTGCTAGCACATCACAGATTTTTCTTTGATTTAATTATATGAAGTTTCATATCAACAAGCATTTATATCTTTAAACAAAAAATAATATGTATAGCATTCATATATAAAGTTGTCAACAGAGAAGCTGAAACATGCTCAGATACTCTACAACTACCTAAAAGCCAATATCCCTTGAAAGGCTGCTATCTTTTCATACACAACAATCATACCACCAGGACAATATTCATTTAACTAGCGCATCAATGGTCAATCCCGGGATCAAACATTCTGATTCTACCTTCAAAAAAATGTTTTCTGCATACATAAATGTGGACTGGTTAGGAAAACGAAAAAGAAAGAGTTCAGGCGGAACAATCATATTGTAAAGGATCATACCTTAACTTAGGGAAGAATGCCTGTCCGTGAATTTGCATTCTGTGGGCAATAATACTGTCTGATCCTTTGATAAGTGACAAGCACAATTCTCAGATCTTCAACTCTTCCAACCCAGCACCTTTAGTTCGCTCTGCTTCAATGGCACATGGTTCCCTAGCCTGTACGATAATTAACATATTGTCACATATCCTAAAAACGAAAATATCTGATACGTAGGAAATGGTTACTAGATTATCCATATCAAGAATTGGATAGGAACTAAAATGAAAACATAAACAAAAAGGTGAAGCCAGAATGCAGGAAAATCATGTTAGCATAAAAACATTACCCAAGATCTGAAGGAAGCCTGAATCCACCTATACGGACACGCTTTAACGAGTGAACCTGAGCAAGTAAAGGCACAACAATTTAGTATGGGTTAAATACTAAAAGGATATTGAAAGCTAATAATAGAGTGGAACGACTTGGAGCTCTTTATCAGTGAATATAACCAAACCCTATAAACACAAAATCTACAATATCTTTTCCAAAAAGTCCTACAACTAGCGTTTCCCTAAAGAAAATGGACGTGTACCCCACAAAGAATGAAATCATCCAGCAAATTCACTAGAAAAGGGTATAGTGATATATAAACTTCAACGGGTTTATCATATTGGAGCTCTAATTCCAATTCAAGAAAAAGCTAAATCCTATATTAGTAAAGGAGAAATGTTGCACGCATAAAAAGTAAGCTGACCTCAAGTCCAGCATTTTTCACTAGTTCTCTGACTTCATGGTTCCTCCCTTCGTGAACCTGCACAGGTCCGAACAAAAGAAGTTAATTTGGCTAAAAAACCATGCAACTAACATCAATACATTAGATAATTTGAATTGTTTAATTTAGGAAAGGTTACAACACTAATTTCAATGGAACCATCCACATTCTTCGAAGCTCTACAGCATAGGGAAAGTGTGGTAGGCTAGTGAGGCTTAAAAAGGCACAGATAGCAATGGAATTTGAGAGCCTACTTTGAAGTTTGTCACAATTATCACAGTCAGATTTAAACAAAATTTTAAAATCGAGGTAATGTAAGTGGAGATAATTTTGATGTGCTTAGACTGACCAAACCAATGTAATCAAGATATACTTCATCTAATTTTAGAAGCGAGAAACAATGCAGAACATCTTAAAATATGTGAATGCTTTAGAAAAATACCACAATGCGTAGCCGTGCTCTTGGTATATCATGCTGCTTTGGCATCAACTCAACTGAATCTGGGACACAGAGGACTCCTTCCACCATTGCCCCTTCACTGATGGCCATTAAGTGCCGTTTGTGTACATCACCTACTACCGTTGTAATATATCTGCCATTTCACAAAACAGAAATTTAGAGCAGAATAAACACACAAAATCCTTGAACTACGAGATGTAAGATAAATGTTCAACCAAAGCATCAGTGCTTGTGTGAATGCAATTAAGAGGATTAAAGCCTCAAACCTCAATATATAGAATTGGTGACTACTACAGAAGCTCAGAAAATTCATCTACAGTGAAAAGAGATCTAAATTGTATTTTGTTAACAGATATTTGGCATGAACTAGCCCTTCTCTTTAATCATAGTCCACCAAAAGAGCATCTAACCTTAAGTGGCAATGATATGCAAAAGGAAATATGAGAACTCACTCTTTCGGTAAACTAGATGAAGGATGTGAAAGTTTCTGTGCAAAATCTCCTGTATAACAAGAAGTTGAAAATTGCTTTTAGAAGACTGCAAGAAAAACAAAGTTCCCTGAAGCAAATGTTGAATCCAAGATATATAGCACATAGAGTTAAGTGAATACAGTTACCATCGTTTGTAACTATTATTAACCCCGTTGTGGCAACATCAAGACGGCCAACAGTAAAAAGACGAGGTTTGGGAGTCCCCGGATTCCTCTTGTCCTAAATTGCAAAATACAAGATTCAAACAAATTTTCTAATACAGCACTCTCACATACAAGAAAGACATATACCGATAAAACATCTTACCCAACTAGACATGTAGTCGTCAAACAAACTAATAACAGACTTGGTTTCCTTCTCACCAGAAGAACAGATATATCTGCCATGGTATAATCCAAACAACAAACAAAGGTTACAAAATCACAACAAGTGAGAAAGAACAAGTTAATAAATGACTCACCCTTTAGGCTTGTTGAGAGCAAAATAAACCTTTGGAGGAAGTTTCTTCGGAATACGATTCCCATTAACATAGATAATGTCTCTAGTTGGATCAACACGAGTCTGCAATTAACAAGATACTAATCCTTTCATACAAATACGAACCATCATCATTTGATTCCCAAGAAAGGAGACATTTTTACTAACCTGTGGAGTTGTACAGAGAGAACCATTCACAGTAACTTTCCCATCAAATATAAGCTCTTCAGAAGTTCTTCTCGATGCCACTATCACAAATCATCACAGAAACTTCAAAATCAAGATTCAGAGACACAGAAGATTGAATTTTGAGTGATGGGTTTTAATTCACAAAATCAAGATTCCAAAATCCACAAATGGAAACAGAGGAAATGAATTAGATTTTACCTCCAGCAGCAGCAAGAACCTTGCTTAATCTCTGAGGCTGCTCTTTGAAATTCTCATTGTAATACCTACGAGCAGCCTTGGAAAGCTTCGGAACAGACGGTGAAGCCGGAGAAGTTGAAGAAGAAGAAGGTGTTTGTGGTTTCTTCTTCCTGGGCTCTTTCTTCTTAGGATTTTGAGTAGAAGCATCAGCAAGATCGTGAATCAAATGAGCAGGAGGTTGAGTTTGGAGCTTCAAGTTTCCATCTTCACCACGGATAATCCAAGGGATGAATAGCTGTTGCTGCTGGGCGATGCGAGAGAAGGAGGTGGAAGGTGGTGA
>OVAP01005759.1:0-12636 GCA_900406295.1 Aurinia saxatilis
CTAGCATTTTTATCCCCATTAAATTTAAACAAGTAGTAATTTAGTAAAACCGACTTAAAAACCCAAATTGCATTCGATTCAGCTTAGTAAGATAGTTTAGTAAGACATAGTGTAGCAGCTGAAACTTGTGAATCGATCCTTAATTACTACAGCGATAGAAAGTAGTTGTTAAAGTCTTAATTAGAGTAAAAAATACAAACTTATTACAAACAAGGCTTCAAGTTTGAAAGTTTGAGAATATTCCATAACTCTTGAAAGTTTCACATCGTTTCCCCGTCCGTTACGTGTTACCGAAGTTCTCATCATCATCATCAAGTTAACCATCCCTTAAACTTCCGGATCCAAAGGAAACCCGCACCGAAGTGATCTTGTGACGTCTCTCCTTTGATCCCGATCTAGGAGTGCATCAAGGGAGGTTTGGAGGCATTTGATGGACGGCCTTCTTTTGGAGAATTTTTTTTTTACTTATTGGTCTAGAGTGGTGGAGGCAATTTCAAGTGAGGACATGGCTAAGGAGGCAATATGTTGTAGTATAGGTTCGATACCTGAAGATTATCCATGTTGTGGTACAATTGCTATGGATTCCAGGCAGCCATTCATATGTTGTGGTTGGAGAGAAACAGAAGAAGACATGGGGAGCAGCCTATCACATTGCAAATGAGGTTTCTAACATAGCTAAAACCATTAGAAACCGGATCAATTCTGGTAGGAAGCAAGAAGAGGTTATAGAAGGAGTTATGATGTTTTCTAACATAGCTAAAACTATTAGAAACCGGATCAATTCTGTTAGGAGGCAAGATGAGGTTATAGAAGAAGTTATACAAAGATGGTATGCAACAAGAATAGTATAATAGGTCTTTAGTTTTCAAAAAATTCATGTACATAGGGATTTAGGTCTTCTGTAAAAACAGAAGCTTTTGGATAAAGTTAACAAATTATTAGATTCCGATAGAGATTCCGGCAGAGGAAAAAACTGGAACAATCAGAACGGAGAATAGAGCTAGTAACACCAACCGATGCCCGAAAACCAAAAATTAATAACCAAAACCTCATCTCTGGATATTTTTATCGAAAAACAGAACATAGAGTTAGAAAAAAAAGCATGTCGTGAAAGGGTTACCTCATGTAAAATAAAACAAAATCACCATAATAAGAAATTCACAAGAATATGGCAAATTTGGCTAAAACAAATCAAAGGCAAATTTGATCAGCTAAAAATGTTTCAAAACGTTTTTTTTTTTTCTCTTGTTTTGTCTCATTTTCAGGTAATTCCACGAGGAATGTGGGAATTACAACGGGCATAAACGATAAAACCGAATGAGCCTTCACATGAGTCGTAGTTCATACTCACCAGCCATTGTTATGTATCTCACCCATGGAAGTGCTTGGTACCCACTCTTCTCGATAATCTTCAGGTATCGAACCTATACCACAACAGATTGTACATGAAAGTTTGATCACTTTTGAAACGGCAATTTACGCACTGAGATGAGCTTAAAATGCAAAAGATGTCAAACTAGATATTATCAAGGGCAGACTTACTTGAATCCCTGAAACAGTGAAATAAGGGATCTCGAATTTGACACGGATAGGAGCTTTCCGCTCAGGTGTTGCTTCTTCTGCAGTTATACTGGGAAGATGGAACTCTGCTCTCAACATGTACTCCTATGATGTTTTAAGAGGTTAGCACTGATCTTATGAGGCTGATTGTTTCAACTGGGCTAAGAAAAAAGTACTTACCTTGTTCCCGGGGAAAGATTTGATTTTCCAAACCAATGCATCTTTTTCAGGAGCATAAGAGGCAGACCCTAGAGATGTCCTAACAGTGGGGTTAGATGCATCGGTTGGTACAGGCAACTCGATTTCAACATTCGTTGCGGTGCTACACATAGAGAGTTCTCAATCAAAGATGCAAAGAATCTGATCATCATGATCTTTTCATTACAGTGAAACAGAAAGAAAAGTGACATAAGCCATAGTATATATTTACCTTCGTTCCTTGAACTGACTTCTAGCTTTTACAAGCATCTCAACACGACTTTTGGAATGCCTTTCTACTTGCGCTTCCACCCATACTAGAGGCTTGACCTGAAAAAGAAGTATATAAAAGAAACATATCAGAAATATACTTTAATAGGAAAATTCAGATCCGTGCTATATTCCACATGTCAAACCTGAGTGCTGAGTCTATATGTCATGAGATCAAAAGCACCATCAGGTGGTATGAAAGATATCGTCCTATCATTTTCAAAACGGGCCAATCGAACACACCTGCGTTGCAGAATGAGATGTTGATCAGATGATACACAGTATAGAATCGTTTGAAGAGAAAGAAAGTAGAATGAAGGATGAGGATAAATGGAGAACTTTCTGAGTTTCAGCTTAATAGAAGGTTAAAGGACGTACTGGTGAAATTTGATGTCTTCTAAATCAATGGCTTTTCCCTTTGTTGATCGTCCCTGCGCTTCCAGCAATACTCTATCATTCAGTCCTAACTTACACTCTGGCATTCCACTGCAATAGGATGGATCATAGAGCAAAAGAGGAAAGTAAAATGTCAAGACAAGTATCAAAGCAGACACGACTTGAAAAATTAATATGTTTTGGTTGATGAGGAATAATCTAAAAGTAAACCTACGTCAAGTAAGTCCGCATCTTCAGTGCTCCAACAACATCAGACCTGACGATTTGCCCATTACTGTTGACAAGAATATTTACATTCTCAATTACGTCCAAGAAAACCTGGAGGAAAAGGGCAGACCGTCATCATTTGAGAAACCCAAATACAGCATTAAAACGTTCCTCTCTTGAATACATTGACACTCACTTCATTCTTCTTGTACACTATCCCCTCACTCCTCCAAGAGACAGCATTTGTCACAGCCATTGGAGGTCTTTGTGTAACTTCCATTCTATATGCATCAGTCTTGATGAATTCACTAAGGATATTTGCTTCCGTATACTGAGGGTAACCAAAGTCCATCATCTCGTCAAGTAACTCATACTGCCAGGTGCAGAAATCAATTTCAGCATCCAACAATGATCCTTTTGGTTGGGCTAGTAAAGAAAAATATATCGCCAAAATAGTAGTAAAAGAGTGATGGCAGAAGCTTGACATACCACTACAACAAAGTTATCCCTTAGTGATTCCTCCTCTAACTCCTCAAAGTAATGCTTGAAGACCTATTAACCAGTAAGTAGATCACCATTTCCATTATATAAAACAGTATATCTACTTTTATTCCTTTTCTTTCCAAACTAAATCCAGGAAGAGGATGGAGCCTTACATCAACAACGCGGTGAAGGAAGAAGAGAAGACTGGCAGCATTACAATTCTGTCTGGATGCTATCATGAGGTAAACGTTACTATGTTGTACAAACATGTAAGTCACCCCATTATCGTAAGCAACTGGATCATTTGACTGTGAATCACCCTGAACAATTAAACAACACAGTATTGAGAATAATACGAATTTGCAAGCTCGTCAATTACTAGGAATGAAGGCAGCGATAAGAGGAAGATGAGAGAGCAAAAACCTCTTTCTCGATGAGCTTAGTGAAGAAGCGCTCCGCTTGAACGGCGGAGACATCGCCGCGAAAGTCACGCCAGACGAGAACACGCCCCTTGATATCGAGCAGAAACAGCGCGGAGGCCGCTCCTGCCATGGTTTCTTCTTGTGTAGATCCAAATGTGGATCAAACGAGATCTGATGAATTGTGGTTTCTGTGAAGACGAACAAGTAACCACATCTAGATCTTTCGCAATCTCATCATTTCCTTCTTCTTCATCGTGAATCCAAAAAAATTAAACGGAAGGAATTAGCACCGATACTCGGGAAATGTTACGACGTCGGTTCTTCACTGCTTTTCTCTCTCCGTCCAAAACTTTAAAAAAAAAAAGCTTTTAGGTTTCAGTTCGTAATTCCTTTGAATGAAAAACTTGCCTATCTCTATGTCTCTCTATATTCATGAATAATTTGTCATCGTCTAAAAACTATATCAAAATAGGCAAAACATCATACCCAAAACATCACACACCACCACGAATTAATAATAAATCAGCTTAAACTCTCATAACATAAATATCCGTCAATTTGACCATGAAATATGCTATATGGCAGAATCATGTTAGACTCCGATTCGACATAAACATCAATGTAAAATTCTTTTGATATATTGCACCCAACAAAACATTCACTTATGGGTCTTTGGCCCAGATACTTAATAATTTGAGTCCAATTTTTCAAACATTATACCAAACACAAATAATTAAACCATAATTTTGATTAAACCAAACCAGCATAAACCAACTTCCAAAGGCCCATAAGTGAATGTTTTGTTTGGTCCAAGACATCAATTTTTTTTATCTGGAAGATTATGTGGAATCGGAGTCCAACATGACTCTGCCACATCAGCAGACTTTACAGTCAAACTGATGGACGTTTGCATTATAAGAGTTTACGCCGATTTATCATTAATTCATGGTGGCATGTGATATGCTGCCTATTTTGTATAATTTTAGATGCTTACAAATTGTTCATCGGTCTACAGGGACATGCATAAAAATGAAGTTTGTTTTCCCCAGTAAAAAATTGTGTTTTTTTTCCATGTTCGTTTTCCAATAATTTGTTTTCAATAAAAAATTTCTACAACTAGAATTAAAATGTTATGGATCGAGCCCATTACTCTATTAAAAAAAGCAACTAAAACCGGTTTAGACCTAAGGACCTTAAATCTTTATTAAATGGAGGAGCTAGACCAATTTTTTTTGTTTCTCTTTTTGGAATTTCCAGATAGTTACCCATCCCTCCTTATTTATGAATACCCAACAAGTGTTTAATTTACTGCTTCCCCTCCTCTGGGACCCTATGACCAAACATAATTAACCGATAATTTTTCCAAATTTATAACTTGTCATGAAGCGTGTTCCTATGCCCCAAAATTTCAAAGATACTTGTACACTTTTCCTGAGTCGCCTTAGAAAATAATAAACTATTGTCTGCACAAAGAGGTGGGAAATAGTTGGACTCCCATGTGCTACTTTTAGTCCCATTAAGGAGTTATTTGTTTCATGTTTCCTCATATTAGTGATTAAGGCCTCTATACACAAGATGAAAAAATTCACAGAGAGAGGATCCCCTTGGCATAATCCCTTCCTAGGAAAGATCATACCTTTAGGATCACCTATGAGTAAAAATTGAAAGGAAATATGACACAATGATCATGATTTGATAGATAGGCAATATGATTTATGACATGAAATTTGTGACTCACTTTCTTATCAAAAGGCTTAATGTTATGATAGATTTTAGGATTGAGTTCCGGATAGCACATCACTGGAGGAACTCCCAGAATATTTTTGAATGCTCCAAGGCACACTCGTGGAGGAATAATTGGTGTCTAGAAGTTTTAGCTTAGGTTTAGTGATTGAAGGGACGAAAGATTGGTCTGAATTACCGATATTAAACAGCTAAGCCCACCAAAGATAGTCGATAATAGTGATATCAAGTTATTATAGCACATTTAGAAGAATGCACATATTACAATTTTGAATAATTCAAACTTAACTTTCTTGATTTCCAAACGCTTTTATTATTGATTACTTATTACGTTTTATCATTTTGCAAATCACAAATCCAACAAAAACATATTTGTTGATTAGCTTGAGTCAAATCGTGTTTGTTGTGTGGACGGTTTACCATGTGGATTTGATCCCTAGATATTACTTTGAGAATCTGTGCGCTTGCAGGAATATATTAGATAAAAACAAGATCTCCATCAAGGGAAGCTCCAATCTGGATGTAGCAGTCTAGAAAGGTTTTTTTATTATAACTTAATAGCTCTATAGGAACTTTATTTTTCTAAAATATTGCCAAGTCTACTAGTACATTTCACTTATGCTTTATTTCCATAAAAAAAAAAGAAGAACATCTTGGAAAATATGGAGATGAATCTCCTTGAGTCTTGGAATTGCCAAGTCTTGTGAGGATCCCAAGCCTTGACAATTTCAGCTCATAATGCTCATTTATCTTGTGGCAATAATATATGAGGGATTTCCTCAATTTGTTGGTGTTTACCAGTTGTCTTATGTGTGAGAACTTCTTTTTCTGCATTTCTTTGTGAGACTTTCCCAACAATAGCTCTTTCTTTCGTTCTCAATGTTTTGTCGTCTTTTGTTGATGCTATATGATATTACTTTTTTGTTTTTACTGGTCTTTCCTCTGTTTAATTAGGTTTAAAAGGTGTGGACAAACAAGCTCCGGAAGAGCCAGTAGCAGAACTACAAACATTAAAAACCTTAGATCCCTTTGTATAAGCTACCACATGAATTCCATCCTTTGCCTCTTGAGTTAATCTTGGAACCATTTGATTTAAACAGTTAAACACCACTTTGGGTATTAAAAAGAGCAGTCAATATTTGATGAATAAATACGCTCAAATCAAAGTTATTAAAAAAAAAAAAAAATCAGTTTTACTTTAGATTCAAACTCGCAACATGTTGATGTTCTATTAGGCGTGTAACCAATAAGCTAAGGAAACATTCAATAATAAACTATCTTATATTTCTTTTATAGATATTTGATTCTTAAGAAGATAAAAGTTCTTTCATGTGTCTAGAAAAATTAAAAATTATATGTTGCGCCTGTGAGGAATCAAACCCAAGTGGTGTTGAAGTTTGCAGAGAGGTGTAACCACTTTTTATAGTTTATTTGCTGGTTTCTAAAAAACACAAGATTTTGTCTTTCGTATTCATTACCATCTCTAACGCAAATCGAAATATTGCTCATCTTTGTTTCAAATTAAGGTTCTTACAAGATGAGAAATTCTCAATTTGGGGGGGGGGGGTTTTTCGACCTGNGGGGGTATTTCGACCTGCGTCATGGTAAGAAAACTGTGTTTTATAAGACACCCACACAGAGTAGAGTTTAAAATAATTAAGTTCTGATAACAACAACAATCGATGTTGTGACGTAATGGCTACACACCTTTACATTCTTTAGTTGCTTCAAGTTTGATTCTTATTTTCTTGAGAATCAAATATAGTCTATAAAACAAATCTAAGATAATTTATTATTGAATGTTTCCTTAGCTTATTGGTTACATGCTTATCAGAATACCAATATGTTGCTAGTTCGAAGCCAAAGAAAAATTGGTTTTTTAATCACTTTGTGCCCTTTATGGAGTTTTTGTTTGCCACATCATAAATATAGCGAGGAGTTATATTTTGGGGTTTAGTTGCCTTGAAGGATTTTTTTGCATTTTTTTCCAACGTCGAGGGTAAATTTGCAAACAAAATCGACTTGAGAGATTTTTTTGGCATTAAACCCTTTTACTATCTGCATTACATATATAGGTTGTAGACATCTAATCAAGAATCCATTGAAAGTCAGATGCAGCGTATAATTGTAATGATTACAATTATTAAGACATATATTTATTATTTCTTTTTTTATGTATTTTAGTAGTTTTTTATTTTAATTAAGATTAGGGTATCCTACGGTTTTAGGGTTTTATGGTTTTTATATAAATAGTCTTTTTAGGCATATTGTATTCTTCAGTTTTGATATTGATTAATAAAAAGAGCATTGACTTTTGAGAGAGAATAGTATTCTCTATTACTTGTATTGATTTGATTAGATTCATCAATCAAGAAGCAGGTCCCAAGCGAGGATTTCTTGAATCCCTTAGTTGAGCTGGCAGGTCACAAGTGAGGATTCTTGAATCCCTTGGTTGAGCTGCTTTATCGTTGCTTCCGCTCCATCAAAGTCTCACATAGCGTTTGAGAGGTGTAAATATTAAAAAGTATCAGTTTCATATGAAATATTAAATGTGTTTTTTATCATATAAAAATAGAAAATTGGAAGCCCACATTAAAAAATATATTTTTTTATATCGCCCCATGTACTCGATAAAAAATACATCCACCGATCACAAAAACCATATTATGTTTTAACTATATCAAAATATTCTTGATATAATAAATATTCCCAAGCTTACAAATATCATTAAAAAAAAATTTAAAAAATTAAAAAAATATATTTATATCTTCATTTTAATTTTATATGTTCCACATTTTGTTTGAGATTTGTTAATATCAAAATTATTAGTATTATAAGAGATATTGAATAGTTGATTATCATATGTAGAGAGAGTAACCCGATTCCGTAATATTATAAGTGAATTGTTTAGCAAAAAAAAAAAAAAAAGAGATAGAAGAATATTGTATTTGAAAATTCCTACATCATCAGTTTTTATCATCATGATTTTATATGTTCCATAACAATATTATAATTTCCTTAGTTTTTTTTTCTTCATGATATAACAAAAAGCCGAATTTTTAGAATTTGCCGTATGCCTCTTCGAACCTTGGCACAACAAAGGATAGATTGGCTACATAAGCAAAAATCTTTGGAAAGGGACAACTGATTCATACCACATTAATATTTTCTATTTTGATAACGCATACTTCGATCAACATGTAAAAGTTTTCACTTTTTTTTACTGCTTTTTAATGCGGAGTAGAAGAGTTTGATAGATTGTTGTGGAGATGACTTGTTAAACTTCTTTGTGATGAAATGTAAATACTTAAAAAATTATTTTACTACTTACATAACCTTTTCTGGATAAATTTACTGGCATAACGTATATATTTGGAGTTAATAATATACTAGATTACTTGCCCACACCTTGTGGAGACTATAATTTTCATTTTATGTTATATTATATGCAAAATGATTAACTACAGTAAATAATTGTAAGAAATTAGGAAGATAATGTTATAAGTTTGTGTTTGGCCAAGCTATATTGTCAACTACTACAATGTTTCACATACTCATGATGAGAGCACCAACCTTTAATCTCAAATCATGTTGTGATAAACTTGATATATTTACGTTATTCAAGTACTCCTCGGCAATCAACACGTGCATCAGAGATATGAACGACCTGTGTGATTTTTTATATCGCCCCATGTACTCGATAAAAAATACATCCATCGATCACAAAAACCATATTATGTTTTAACTATATCAAAATATTCTTGATGTAAGAAATATTCCCAAGCTTACAAATATGTAAAATAAATTCATAAATTTTTAGATTTGGCTATGCTAAAACTCATGTTTATCTATGTATATTAATTCCATAAACACAATATATAACCGTCTAAATAAATAACAAAAACATATTTTGATTACTCAAGATTTTACTCAAACAATAAAAACATATTATATATGCATGTACACTTAATAAAACAGGAAGTGTATTTAAAGATGGGAAAATGGTTTAAAACAACCTCCACTTTCGTAATGTGTCCATTTAATACCCAAACTTTTTAAATTTTCGTTTTAATACTTCTAAAACACAAAAATCTTGAAATAATAACACACTTCTCTAAAAGTGTTCATTTAAAACGCTCACTGATTTTCTCATGAAATTGTTGAACAACACTTATAATTGTGTTAACATGATGATAATATGACATTTAAACTTAAAATCGATAAGATAAATAAAATATTTTAACATGTAATTTAACTAATTTTAGGAACCAAATTCAAAATAAACTCCTTCTTCTCTGACAACGACGACTATGCTTTTCTCAAAATCACGCACTCCATCTGCATTATCACTATATATTTGTACCTTCAAATCTTTATATGATTTTTCGTTGAATCTCCACTATATCGTTGTGGATTTCTCTTATTTCTTTGGATGTAACCCTTCCTCCAACTTTAGATTTCAGGATCATTCCCTAGATGGCCAATTCGAATCAAGATTTTCCCTCGTATTTGTTATTTTTGCCAAGAGTTTGCCTATTATGTTACTCTTTTCCAATAACCAAATTGAATCAAGACATAAAAATGACATATATGACATGCAAAAGATGAAAATCTCATCTTTTTTCTATAGCATAGCATCTTCACTTTGAGTGACAAAGGATTTACACATAATATGGTCCTTATACTATCTGCATATGAAAAAGAAGAAGTTTAAATTAAGACTTTCTTTCACACGATTAAATGTGATGTCGTCAATGATGTACACAAATGATCATTTGCATGCCATAAGTGTCATTCTCATCTCTTGATTCGATTTGGTTTTTGGAAAAGAAGAACATAATAGGAAAACTCTTGGCAACAATATTAAATACGAGGGGAAATCTTAATTCGACTTGGCCATTTGGGGAGTGATTGTAAAATCTAAAATTGGAGGAAGGGTTAAATCCAAAGACATTAGACAAATCCACAACGAGAAAGTGGAGATACAAAAAAAGAAAAGAAAAAAGTTTTGAAGGTAAAAAATAGTGATAATGCAGATGGAGCTCGTGGAAAAAAGAATGCATGATTTTGAGAAAAATATAGTCATCATTATCGGAGAAGGAGTTCATTTTGAATTTGGTAAAAATAGTTAAATACGTGTAAAAGTGTTTTATTTATCTCGACCTTAAGTTTAAATGCCATCTTATCATTATGTTAACATAATTATAATTGTTGTTCAATAATTTGATGAGAACATGATTGAGGGCTCTAAATGAACACTTTTTGAAAAGTGTGTTATTTAGTTTAAGAGTTTTATGTTTTAGGACGATTAAAAAGAAAAGCTTAAAAGTTTAGGTATTAATGGACACATTTAAAAAGTGGAGGTTTTTTTTTAACCACTTTCCCTTTAAAGATTACTGTTAGTAATAGGTTTTTTTTTAACCACTTTCCCTTTAAAAATTACTGTTAGTAATATTAGTTTTGCTGAATTTGGTCACCTAAGTTATTAAAAAAAGGAAAATCGTTAGAAAAAAATCTTGAAAAGGACCCTTATTTCAAATGCATTACTCGTAACCTGATTTTAATATGTATATGTATCCTATCAACCTTATCGTATAAAACTCATCGGTTCGTTTTCTCATTCATACCTTAAATGCTTGAAGTAATATGTGGGTAATGTATATCTTTGATGTTTATAATATTTCCATTTTCAAAATTTAATATATACATCATCTAAAAAAAATCATTTACCATATTTTATACTTGTAAATTTTGACTAAACAAAAAATTATTTAAAAGCTACATACTTTATTGTTTCCCGCTTTTCAGAAATTTAATAAATAAAGAACTAAAAACACTAATGAGTTTATTTCTAATTTTTTTGGTACTAAAAGCACTAATGAGTTAATAGTACTTTTTCAAGCAGATTAATGAAAATAGAAACAATAAAATGATTCAGTCATGACTTCTCCATGATGGTTCAACAAAGGTTCCAGTTTATCGGATTGGCCTCCAAGCTTTAAAGATATAAAAAAGATGAAGTCTTTGCAGTAAAAAAAGGTGTATTTGTTCTGAAAAACACAACATAAGAGTAATTGTTTAGGGCAATATCTAGAGATATTACAAACTTGTGACCCCCTCATTATGCATGTTTATGATATATCTCGTATTTTACCGGTTCTTATGATAATAAACCTATACTTATATTTATTTTAGAGTCTATATTATTATTATTAGTCCAAAAGAGTCACTTTGGGTGCATGGACGAGTTTTGGAGCTTTGGATAGATCTAGAAGAATTATGGAGCAATTATGGAATAAGCTTGAAGAGACGTAAAAGGAAACGAAGAAAGTATGAAAATTCAGGAGGAGGTGTCGATCGAGACCACCCTGGTGTCGATCGACACCCTACGGAGAATCAGCCAAGTTTCCTTAAATCTCGAGATGAAGATTTTTCCTAATTTTTGTATGATTAATTCCCTAAACCTAAAATTCTTCCTAGACCCTATAAATACTTTTCTACAGCCATTGTTTAGGCTTATGCATTATTTTATTTTAGAGAGAGTTTTGGGAGAAGATTTCTTAAACCCTTTTTATTGATTCAGTTTATTGCTTTCATTCAATTATTATTGCATGATGAATTGCTTAGCTATGTCTGAGTATTTCGTTAGTTAGGTTTATGGTTCTTAGATTATGATGATTTTCTGTTTAACTTAAGCTTAATTTATGGACCATTGATTAACTATACTCTTATTGTTCTTAATGTTATACTTTAGGTTAGCCATCTAGAGTTTAGATTATAGGGAATTTATTATGCATGAGAGTGCTAATAAATTGCTGGAATCAATCTTAAGAGAGCTAGCTATCTTTTCTCAAAGAGATTTGGTTTAGAATAGTTTGTGAACAAATTGAATAGGTTTAATAATGCTAATTTGAATTCCATAGGATTTCTCAGTGAGTGTTGGTCTTTCTAAGGTTTAAATTAAGTTAGTAAGTCTCAGTGAGAGTTGGATTTGGTTGGTAGAATTGTTCATGTTCTAGAGTTAAGGTTTACATAATTTTTGCACGTAGGGTGTCGATAGATACCACATCAGTGTCGATTGACATTGTCCGTATTTAGGTTCATAATTGATTTTTAGTCGAAGTTCCCAAAACCTAGCGTTTGTTTTAATTGATTTAAACTCCTTAAAATTACATATGGTCAGCTTTAGTTAGTAAAACACAAGACCAACATCCTTGCACTAATTTAGTGTGGGGGTCGGATTCCACCCCCGANATATGGTCAGCTTTAGTTAGTAAAACACAAGACCAACATCCTTGCACTAATTTAGTGTGGGGGTCGGATTCCACCCCCGAAGATTGATTGCATGGAACGGCTC
>OVAP01005760.1:0-12635 GCA_900406295.1 Aurinia saxatilis
CTTGTGGTTAGCTATAGGTCTTGAGGGCTAGTACACAATCTAGTTTATTCACAGGGCCCCACTTGTCAACGATGGCAACAACAACATCATCAACCCGGAAGACCCTCAAGAGACCCCATCAGACCGTGGGCCAGACACGACCGCCAAAACTCCAGGACCAACTGACCGTAACATCAGATAGTGGGCCAGACGCAAGCGCTCTGCCAAGCAAGACAAACTCAACCAGGTAATCTCCACCCGCCTGGAAGAGTTAGCTGCTCGGTCCCAGCCGCGNGTCCCAGCCGCGAAAATCCATGCGAAGGCTCTTCTTGCAACCTACGCATGTCGATCCCAAACAGATGACCTAAGGAGTCTCTAGGACCCATGACATCAATCCTTAAGACACTGGAAGGATCCTCGATCTCACCGATGACCCAAACATGGAGCTTCACAACGGTTGTGACCGTGAGCGTGGACCACCATCGCCTGCTCGGACCCGCATACCAGAGACCAACGAGCAGCCCATGCAGGATGAGGAACACTACACTAACGAGTTCTCTGTTGATGACCAACTCGGCATCAACAAAGCCGAGATCCTCCAACTCAGAGCATCAATGAGGAGGACCGAAGCCACATTCCAAGAGGTGCGGACCCAGATCCACAAAGTAACTCGCCAAGAACCAGAGATCGACAGAGTGCTGGCCAAATCCCAGAACACACTTTTCACACCGTACATCACCGGGGCCCGGATCTCTGACCCTGGAAAGATTAGTAAAATCCCAAATTATGATGGGAACACCAACCCAAGGGAACATCTGACGTCGTTCCGAATTGCTATGAACCGAGCAAGGTTCCATAAAGGACATGAAGATGCGGGTTAATGTCTCTTGTTCGTCGAGAATCTCAAAGGACCCGTACTACAGTGGTTTTCCAGGCTACCATCTAACTCCATCAACAACATCCATGAACTAACGACCTCGTTCCTCAAGCATTATTCGATTTTCATGGGACGAGAAACTACTGATGCTGATTTATGGTCTATTTCACAGGGACCCACAGAGTCTCTCTGCTCCTTCATCACTAAGTTCAAGAAGCTTATCTCACAGGTTGAAGGAATAAGCGACCATGCAGCTCTGCGGGCCCTCAACCAGGGACTACGATATGAATCGGAATTCCGCAGGGAGCTGGCTACGCACAAACCGCCAACCATCTAGGACGCCTTGCATCTCACCAACAACTTCATTGTGAACGAGGAAGAGATACAAGTCCTTCGGGCAATGCATGCACCAGCACGGGCGCCACTAATCACTCAGCTATCATCTGTCACTCAACCGAGCACAAGGAAGCCGACCCAATCATCCAAGTACATCCACCATGAGGAATCCGGAGCCCACAACTACCTGGTGGATGATGGAGATACAACTGCTCGAGCAACAACAAGGAACATTGGCAAAGGTTGTGGCAGAGGCTTCGGTCGTGGACGAGGACGCTTTGAAGGTGGGTTAAGGAGTCAATACAGCTTCGAAGAAAGAGCGTTCTGCAAAATTCACCAGGCCTACGGACATTCAACGCAGAACTGCAGGACTCTAGGTGCACGGCTGACCGCTAAACTACTTGCAGGTGAACGTGGCAATGGAATCGACCTCAAGGATTTTCTTCAAGAGAAGCGTGAGGATCAACCCATCAAGCAGCCTCAAGTGGTGGAACAGAACAAGAGGGACCGACCAGATGTAGATGAACAAAACGGGGGCCCACGTAAGAGGATTAACATGATCATGGGCGACTAACAATTTTGCATGGATACCGTCTCCTCCATCAAGGAATTCCAGCGCAAGGTAGTCACAACACCATCGACGTCCAGCGGGCCCAACTATCCAAAATGCACAATTTCTTTCTCCAAAAGGGATGCAAGAGGAATTGATCAGCCTCACGATGACCCTCTTGTCATCAAACTGGTGGTGAACGATTTCGATATGTCTAGATTCTTGATTGATACATGTAGCTCGGTGGATGTCATCTTCAGGGAGACCCTACGCCGCATGAAGGTCGATCCTTCCGACATCGTCATTGCTCCAAAACCGCTCACTGGATTCTCAGGAGAAACCACCATGACCATATGCACAATCAACCTAGCGGTTCAGGCTGGTGAAGTGACAAAGATCGTCAGATTCTTGTTAGCGGACCATCCAACTATCTACAATGCCATCTTGGGAACTCCATGGCTAAGTTCGATGCGGGCCGTCCCTTCAACATACCACATGTGCATAAAGTTCCCTACTCCATCAGGGGTCAAGACCTTGTGGGGTAGCCAGAGAAAATCTCGCTTCTGCCTTCTGACAGAACACAAGCTTCGTAAGCCAACACGAAGCAATGAGGACGAGAGGCAGCCTAAGAAGCTGAGGACAGACGAACAGTCCACCTCATCCAACGCGTCCGAGACTCACAACACTGATATCCAACATTGGTCCCACGCTGAATCTCACCTAAGTGGCAGAATTGAACTACAAGCCGACTTGATCTCCTTCCTGTGTACGTAGGCAGCTCGTCCCCACGACGAGTGTAGTTGGCCCCTCCTCTAAAAAAAGGGGGGAGTGGGGTAGTATACTTGTATACTCCCACTCAATTTTCGTGGCTTACGAAAACTTTCGTTAGACATTTCTAGTAGGCGACACCAACAATCTAATAGCACTAAGCCCATCTTCGACCATGTTCCAGGTAACACACCACATTCATCCTGGTGAATACTTCGCAATGACTATACTTAGGTTGGAACCCTCTGCCTTACTTTCATTCTTACTCGAATATTCGGGTCCTACCATCGTTCTCCCAACAAATCATGCATGCCTTATAAAGCATGCTGTTACGATCACATGGTTTCAAGTCCTGCTGCCAACCTATTCCCGACGGGGAGCAGTGAGGCTTCAGGACTGATTCGTGGTGATCAAGCTACGTCGACATGGGCCTACACGGGAGCTTTTAAAATGCAAACCATTGTCGACAGTAGCATTGAGCTAACGATCCTGTCACAGCTCACGAACGAAGGTTACGAAACCTTCAAGCGTATAAAATCGCATACATTGTTGCTGGCCACAACAATGTATTTACCTGGGTCATGAACACCATCACTATGGTAAAGCTCGTGACAACTATTGTCGAAAGCGGTCCCACTAAATAGAGTGGGAGTGTGAAAAAAATAGTTTATCTTTGAAAACCCAGCAACTCAACGCTGATCATCGACATCCCATGGGCACATCCTTGATGTATCGTCACAAGGAGCTATATTATTCGGTTTTAGATTTCTCCACAAAAAGCCTGATCGCTATGATCACCTAAGTGACCCATCGAAACCCAGCTATCATGCTGGTCATATACATTTCATGGGCAAAATATCCACCACATTAAGAGCAAGCATGACAATGCAAGCTCGGAGATGAGATTGATAAACTTGACCCTTAAACAAACCTTTTGTTGGGCCATCCATCATACTATCGATGGGCCCACTCATCATAACATATCACTACTCAAAAAAAGCAGACGAATGCTACGAGTCACAACAAAACGTCATGCATGAAACCAGCTACGAAGTTCAAAGCATTCAACGGCTTACGGGACATCAACCAAGCAAGGCTCCTCAGCAAAAACACTCGCATCCAACGAGCACAGCCTGGACAGATCCTCAGTGATTTCACCCACAAAGGCATTGTACTCAACATCAGAATCCTTGTACTTCATCTGACTCGCTACCACACTGGCCTCAACCTCTTCCAACACAGATGGGGCCGTGCCTCTCAACGTCTTGATCATCTACTAGGAGTTCTCAGCCTATCATAAGAATGAAGAAAGAAGTTAGAAAAAGTCACACACATTATAGCTAATACACATAGACAGCTAACATGATGGGGAAGACACATCGGACTACTGAACCTCTCCTTAAGCCTAACAACCTTGGCGCGGGTGCTCTCAAAATGGTGAAGAAACTTCTTATAGATCCCTTTCACCTGACCCTTGAGCGCCATAGCTTTGGTTGCTTCCTTCGTCGCGTTCTTCTTATGCCGGAGGGCCCACTTCGCCTCTTTCTCCGCCTTTTTGGTCAGACGCACGACCTCCTCATCATGGCTAGCAGACTTCCCCCTTAGGTCGGCCAGCTGGTCTTCGTGGAACTTCTGGATCCTCCTAAGCTCATCAGACTCCGCACGGGCCCCATGGAGATCAGCCTGGTAGGCATTCACTAGTGCGTTCTGATAGGCAATGAACTACAACAAAACACCAACAAGTTAATCTTAAACAAAAAACAATCCATGGAATCAAGAGATCACTCACATCCATGCCAGCGGCGGATCCATCCATGTACTAGTATCGGTGCTCAAAGGACCCCACCGGAAGAATGGCTCCCCAAACCGAACAACGCGAGCGAGGTAATCCGAGGCGACAACACGCCTGTCAAACTCCGGAGGAACAACATCCGGGGGTGGACCTCCTCCTCAACTACCGGTGGTGGAGTCTATTTCCTTTTCATTATCCTCTTGTGTGGGCCATCCATGGCAACGCCCTTGCCTTTGTAAACTCTCGCAGCCTCACTGGCCGGTCCTCGCGACGAGCTACCAAAACATGCTACAGGTCCCGCACGACACTCCAGACTGTGCCTCAGTCTCTCCAGCAGTCTTCCCCTATAAGATCATGTCCATGAGAGTCATCCTTGCCTTCACAATTTCAAACGTATTGAACGGAGAGGAGATTCAAAGCCGGTCCCACGAAAGCGGATACGCTCTACTCTGTCCAAAGAGAAAGTCTTCTTCGAGTGAGTGGAATTCGCACGTAGGGTCTGAAGCAACGACGTCCAACCTTCTACTCCCCTGAATAAGATATGGCGCTCTGCATAAACACAAACAATGAAGGGTTAGATAAACATTCATCAATTTCAGGAACAATGCATGTATTCTAAAGAAGCAACACGAGTGGGCCAAACCTTTAGGGCCCCATTGAGATCTAACTCGATGAAAGCCACCACCCTCAATAAAGTGATGATCAATCTTAACATAGAAGAAATGTTCATCCCAATGGTGCACCTACCCTGGGAGACCTCTGATAATACCTTAGCCCCTCTTCCCCGAAATGGAGTATGTAAGCCGAACTTTGCTGGTTGGACGGATCCACAATGCATGAGATAGGAAATCGGTCTTCACTGTAACTCCACATTCGATACAACATACCATGGTCCCCACTAGATGTCAGAGTCCATTGAAATATGCATAGCTTGTATTTGGCTAAGTAGTCGACAAAGAGGTCCGGAAGAGGCAACCATAACATAGCCTCGTAAAAGAAACTCTCCAACACACAATGCGATCGGAAGGCGAAGGGATGATGATTTCCACATCATGGGGATAAGAAACACCTTCCGCAGCTTGTCTATTGAAGCCTATCAGACAATGTGAATCCGGGCGAGTCTGGTGCAAGCCTCCTCACCCGCTCGGCCTCAATCATAGCCTTCACCGCATCATACTTGATGGAAAACTTATCATAGGATTCCATTTCCACCTTGATATCAATATATGGTTCCTCATCATCACTAAACGACGGCAATAGAACCTCACGGGTCCCGTAGTCATCCTGAGCGTCCTCCACCTTACTATCACCGCTACTACTACTATCACTAGAAGAACTCGACGGTTCATCATCCGACATTTCACTAAGAAGACGTTTCCTAGGCTTGGAACTACCACTACCCATGGAACATCTCCTAAGCATATTATCTCCTAAGGCATAGTTCCCAGGAGAGGACTCACCTAGTTCATCAAACATCTTTCGATTGTCGAGCTCGCCATCACCCAAGCTGTCCACGTAACAACCTTGAACCGCGGGGGCCCCACAAGATGTAGTGTAGCCTGCGTGAGACGGAGGCTGGACCATCATGGGACCCGAGAGTACTTGACCCACGCCTAACCAAGAGACGGAGCCTGCGGGACCAACCGACCCATCGTAGCCCGCGCACGATGGTGAGCCTTCTGCCCCGCAAACTAGTCCGAGCCGGGACCCACTACCCTTAAAGCCCACACACGACGTTTAAGCTTCTTACCCGGGAGCTTGACCGGGCCGGGACCCATGGGCAGCGAAGCCCGCACATGAGCGTGTGCCTCCTTCCCTGCGGGCTAGGCCAAGCCGGGACCCACGATCGTTGTAGCCCGTGCACCAAATGGTGCCTCCTTCCCCGCGAACTTGACCAGGCCGGGACCCACGGGCAGCGAAGCCCGCACACCAAATGGTGCCTTCTTCGTCACGAGATAGGCCGAGCCGTAGCCCACAAGCATTGTGGCCCGCGAACAAGCTCTCGCTATGACCCGTGGCCATGAAGCTCGCGTCTTCTCTTCTCACTCCATCACCGTGGCCCGCGCAAACCAATTCCCCGCAAAGAGTTTCTTATGTTTCTTTTCTTCGGCCATGACCCGTTTCTTCCTCTCCAACCATTCACCAAGGTACATATCATCTTCCACTTCACTCATCTTTCAAATTCTTAAATTTTTCTAAGGATGGAAAGAAGAAAGAATGGACATTGAATGAGTGGATGGTGAGGGAAGAAGATAGTGCAAAAAGAAAGGAAAGAGGATAAGATTGGTGTATAGTGTTTTCAGGTTATAATACTATTATAACAATTCACTTCAAAGTTTCTAAACTTAAGAAGATTCAACGCTACAAACGACCGACGTTTCAACGATTCATCCAAACAAGACAACTTTTACAAGTTTCTACCAAGGTTAAAATCCTAAAATCTATCATATCACATCATGAAGAACACGAAGAACAAGAGAGCGAACATAGAGTTACCTGGAAATCTCGGTAAAACTTTTGAACTTCAGGAATGCTTGCCTTGGTGAAGAATGATGGGGAGGTTCTCTTAAATAGAAGATTTTGGAGGGAAATCCTTAACATTCATCTGGATCAACGTGTCAGGGCAACCTTCAGTTTTCATATACCACGGCCAGCATAGCCCACGTCTGGGATAACAACCCGTCGAAAGACAATGCATCAATAACCATGCATCAATCTTCAGTCTTCAGGCTATACTCTAACTCTCCATAGCTAACAAAGCAGAAGAGACTTAGGGGGCTAACTGTGGGGTCGGATTCCACCCCCGAAGATTGATAGCATCAAACGGTTAAGTGTATTCCACAAAACACTACTACCGCCCACGAGCTGATCATATGTCCACACCATCGAGCATTACAGTCATGGACTATCGATTGGTAACGACACAATCAAATATGATTCACCGGGGTTCCCACGATCAACAATGCATATAACAAGACATGGATCAAACTTGGTCCGCAGAGAAAGCTCTTAGGCTTGTCCCGCGAGCCAAGTAACGAACGTGGCCCGCAGACAAGCTCACACAAACGTCCCACGGGCTACATGATCGACATGGCCCACGGACCACGGTCATGGACTGTCTCGTGGGCCATGCAAGGCATTTGGCTCGCGGGACAAGTACCTTGGCTTGTTCTGTGGGCCAAACCTTCTATAAACTCACACGATAGACCATCAAGCCTATTTTATGGACATTTGGTTGGTGGGTCCTGGTCAAAACTTCACCAAGCAATGTGCTAGCTAAGTCTCATTGCGGGTCTCGAAAATTCTTAGACAAGCCAATTCGAACTTTCTATGATCAATTAAACGTCCGGACATGAAATGGACCCGCAAAGGATCGAACGAAGACATCGAGACAATCATCCGCGGGCCAAGTATGGACCATGACCCGCGGGACAAGTCCACAACCTTCACCCGTAGGCTACATCCTTACCATGGCCCGCGGGATGAGCTCGACAACATAGCCCGCGCGCTACACCCTTACCGTGGCCCGCATGACGAGCTTGATGACACAGCCCGTGGGCTACATTCTTGCCATGGCCCGCGAGCTACATCCTTGCCATGGCCCGCAGGCTATATTCTTGCTATAGCCCACGGGGCGAGCTCGATGTCACAGCCCGCGGGCTGCATTCTTGCTTAGGCCCGCTGGGCGAGCTCGATGTCACGGCTTGCGGGCTACGTCCTTACCGTGGCCCGCGAGACAAGTCTCTCTTCAACGTCCGCGGGCTAAGTCTCAGGCATGGCCCACGACATTTCTCTCATTTTAATCCACGAGCTAAGTATCAAGTATGGCCCGCAAGATTGTTCACATCCCAGTGTGCGAGCGAACTTAGCTCGTCTAGCAACATCGCATCCCGTGGGTCCAGGTACATGGCTTATTTCAATCAAGAACTAAGGACCCACAATGAAAATTTCATTAAACAATTATCGTGATTACACTCTTTTTCTCTTGGTAAGGTTTTTCCCTTGCGGTTTTCCTTGCTAAGGTTTTTAACGAGGTGATCATCAGAACACATACGACTCATGATATTATCTCAACAATCTCATGGGCCCAGAAATAGTTATAACTAGCCAGATAGCCCATCTTAGTTATGTGGGCCCCTTTCTATCTTCCATCAAGATAAAGCCCTAAGGGTTTTCCGAGCGCCGTCAAGCAAAATGGTTCGAGAATATAATCATTGGAGTATCTAAGGAGAAAGGAAACAATCCAGAAGACTGTTGGAGGAATGGAAGCATATCTTCAGGAAATGGAAGGTGGCCCACGAAAGACCTTAGGCCTTAAGGCGGTTTAGTTAGAGTATATATAGGATCTAAGGTCGTAGGTCTTAGATCATCTTCTTCTCTCTCGAAGAGCCTAAGTATTAACAGCTTGCATTCGAGAATTCTCTTTGCTATCAATAAAGCGACCCCACTTTTCTTATCTTGTTCTTTGTCTTTTGCCTTAACTTTCTGAACGGTCACAATAGAGAGTCGACGATCCCTTAAAAGATTTGTTTGACAAGTTTTTTGTTGTGTGTGAATTCTTGCCCACACAATGACCAGCGTTGCTGGGTTTTCAAAGACAAACTATTTCTTTCATATCGTCACTCTAGTGAGACTGCTTCCGACAATAGATGTCGCACGCTTTACCATAGTGATGGTGTGCATGACCCCGAGTATATACATTGTTGTGGTCAGCAACAATAGGTGCGATTTTATACGCTTGAAGATTTGGTAACCTTTATTCGTGAGCTGTGACAGGTTCGTTAGCTTAATGCTGCTGTCGACAATGGTTTGCATTTTAAGAGCTCCCGTGTGGGCCATGTCGACGCAACTTCATCACCACAAATCAGTCCTGAAGCCTCACTGCTCCCCGTCGGGAATAGGTTGGCAACAGGACCCGAAACCATGTGATCGTAACAACATGCTTTGTAAGGCATGGATGATTCGTTGGAAGAACGGTGGTGGAACCTGAATATTCAAGTAAGATTGAAAGTAAGGTATAGGGTTCCAACCTAAGTCTAGTTGTTTCGAAGCATTCATTAGAATGAATGTGGTGTGTTACCTGGAACATGGTCGAAGATAGGCTTAGTGCTATTAGATTGTTGGTGTGGCCCACTGGATATGTTCTAATGAAATTTTTCGTAAGCCACAAGAATTGAGTGGGAGTATGCGAGTATACTACCCCACTCCCCCCTCCCCCTTTTTTAGAGGAGGGGCCAACTGCATTCATCGTGGGGACGAGCTGCGTACGTACCCAGAAAGGGGATAAAGTCGGCTCGTAGTTCAATTTCGCCGCTTAGGTGAGATTAAGCGTGGGACCGATGTTGGATATCGGTGTTGTGAGTCTCGGATGTGCTGGATGAGGTGGACTGTTCGTCTGTCGTGGGCGTCTTGGGCTGCCTGTCATCTTCATTGCTTCGTGTTGGCTTACGAAGCTTGTGTTCTGTCAGAAGGCAGAAGCGAGACTCTCTCTGGCTACCCCACAAGGTATTGACCCCTGATCGGGTGGGGAACTTCACGCATAAGTGGTAAGTCGAGGGGACGGCCCGCATTGAACTTAGCCATGAAGTTCCTAGGATGGCATTGTAGATAGCTAGATGGTCCGCTACCGAGAGCCTGACGATCTTTGTCACTCCACCCGCCTGGACTGCTAGGTTGATTGTGCCTATGATCATGGTGGTTTCTCCTGAGAATCCAGTGAGCGGCGTTGGAGCGATGATGATATCGGAAGGATCGACCTTCATGCGGCGTAGGGTCTCCCTTAAGATGACATCCACCGAGCTACCTGTATCATTCAAGACTTTAGACATGTCGAAATCGTTCACCACCAATTTGATAACAAGAGGGTTATTATGAGGTTGATTAATTCCCCTTGCATCCCTTTCAGAGAAGGAAATGGTGCATTCTGGATAGTTGGGGCCGTTAGATGTTGACGATGTTGTGACTGCGTTGCGCAGGAATGCCTTGTTGGAGGAGACGGTATCCATGCAGAACTGTGAGCCGCCCATGATCATGTTGATCCTCTGACGTGGGCCCTCATTTTGTTCGTCTCCATCTGGTCGGTCCCGTTTATTCTGTTACTCCATTTGAGGCTGCTTGATGGGTTGATCCTCATGTTTTTCTTGAAGAAAATCCTTGAGGTCGATTCCATTGCCAATTTCACCTGCAAGTAGTTTAGTCTTTAGCCGTGCACCCAGAGTCCTGCAATTTTGTGTTGAATGTCCGTGGGCTTTGTGAATTTCGAAGAAAGCACTCCTGTCATAGCCTTATTGACTCCTTGGCCCGCCTTCAGAGCGTCCTCGTCCACGACCGAAGCCTCTGCCACCACCTCTGCCGGTGTTTCTTGCTGTTGCTCGAGCAGCTGTATCTCCATCATCGACCATGTAGCTGTGGGCTCCGGGTCCCTCATGGTGGATGTACTTGGATGACTGGCTCGGCTTCCTCGTGTTTGGTTGGGTGACAGACTCTGGTTGTGTGCTGCGTGGGGTCCATGCGGGTGCATGCATTGCCCGAAGGACTTGCATCTCTTCCTTGTTCACAATGAAGCTATTGCCGAGATGCAGGGCATCCTGAATGGTTGGCGGTTTGTGCGTAGCTAGTTCATTGCGGAATGCTGACTCATACCATAATCCCTTCTTGAGGGCCCGCAAAGCTGCATGCTCGCTCATTCCTTCAATCTGTGAGATAAGCTTCTTGAACTTAGTGATGAAAGAGCGGAGAGACTGTGGATCCCTGCGAAATAGACCATGAATCGGCATCAGTAGTTTCTCGTTCCATGAAAATCGAATACTGCTTTAGGAACAAGGTTGTTAGCTCATGGAAGCTGCTGATGGAGTTAGATGGTAGCCTGGAGAACAACTGCAGTGCGGGTCCCTTGAGATTCTCAACGAACAGGAGGAAGAAACCCTCATCTTCATGTCCTCTGGGGAACCTTGCTCGGTTCATAGTAATCCGGAACGACGTCAGATGTTCCCTTGGATCTGTGGTCCCATCATATTATGGGACTTTGCTGATCTTTCCAGGGTCAGAGATCGGGGCCCCTGTGATGTGTGGCATGAAGGGTGTCTTCTGGGATTCGGCCAGCACTCTGTCGATCTCTGGTGCTTGGCGAGTTTTTTTGTGGATCTGGGTCCACACCTCTTGGATTGTCGCTTCAGTTCTCCGCATTGATGCTCTGAGTTGGAGGATATCGGCTTTATTGATGCTGAGTTGGTCATCATTAGAGAATCCATCAGCGTTGTATTCCTCATCCTGCATGGGATGCTCGGTGGTCTCTGGTATGTGGGTCCGAGCAGGTGATGGTGGCCCGCGATTACAATCACGGCTGTTGTGAAGCTACTTGTCTGGGTCGTCGGTGAGATCGACGTTCCTTCCAGTGTAAGTCCCAAAGACTCCTTGAATTGCTTGTCTGGGGTTGCTAGGCGTCGTTTGCAAGAAGAGCCTTCGCATGGATTTGTGATATATCGTGGTTTTTATGGATTTTAGCCGCGATATAAAGTGTTTTATCGAGTCATTTTGGTGTTTTTCTAGGATTTATTAGTATTTACAGGTCATAGCATGTATTTGGAGATTCTGGAGCATTCTAGAGTGTTTTGGAGCTTTTGGAGGCAAACTAGCAAATGATGATGCAGAACCAGTCAGAAGGGCTTCAAAGATCATATCCGATGGAGGTCTTCCCGATATAATTTGGATCTCATATTTTTACACAAAATAGGAAATTGAGTTAGCTTCACTTTGGTGGTGGTTTCAACTCATTCTGATTCACGGTTGAAGAGATATGGCCGTTTTAGTGAAGACATGTCGTTCTGGCGAGCAAACAGAGCAGGCCGAGAATGGGGCTTGGTGTCGATCGAAGAAACAGCAAAGAAAACTTTCCTTTTATTGCACAAACCGCCCCAGAACTTATGGAAAGTCCACAGAAGACCCAAATCGTGTTTTGGCTGTATAAATACATGTTTTTAGGTTTAGTTTTTAGATATCTTAGTTTTTATTCATTCATAAGCAAGGAGGCAGACCTAGGGAGATGATTTTCTGAACTCAGCCAGTAGAGAAGAATCTCTGTACCCTCTTGTTTAAATTTTATTTCAATTACTTTTTTACATGCTTTCTTCTTTGATTATGTTAATTGTTTCAATTGATATGTCTGAGTAGATTGTTTGTTAGACTAGGATAGTTCTATGGTTATGAAGAATTGATGGTTTAAGATAGTTNATAGTTCTATGGTTATGAAGAATTGATGGTTTAAGATAGTTTATTAGAAGAAGCTTGTGTAGTTCTTCATCTAGGATTGTTATTAATGCTTGTTCTAGTTTGAT
>OVAP01005762.1:0-12632 GCA_900406295.1 Aurinia saxatilis
TCGCCTAAACAAACCCAGAAATCCAAATTATTGAGATCTTAACTGTTTTTATAAATTGAAAAGGGAGACCTAATCTATTTCGTAAGAGGATCAACTTTAATTTCTGCACTTATGGATTTTAATAACCACAAGTACTCATTTCTGGGAAGCAAAGTTTTCTTCCAATTCTCCATGAAATCGCCTCTAAGAAATTGAATATCTGACGTGTAAACTCTTTATTCAAAGACACNTTTTCTTAAGACACATAGGATAAAACTCACTTAAGAGACTTGTAAAATAATATGTAGGTTGATGAATAGAACAACTATTCCCTTATAATTATGTAACATTTGTCTCCTATCACCTAATAAAATTGATATTTAATTACCATGTTTTTTTCTTTGATAACTGAAAAGTGTCTTAACTACCCTAACTAATTTTTCAAGAGAATTATACCGACGATTAGTCGAGTCCCATGTTTTTCAATAAGATAATTCTATATTTGTTTGATCAAACAATAATAATTGTGAAAATCAAACTTAAACTAACAGATTCATACGGCTCAAACTAATGGATTCATACACGTTGCTTCGAACCAACTCCTATCACCAAAGTATCATTGTCTGGTTAATATTTTTTTTTTATTAAATATCTTTAAATTATAAAAGTAAATAAGTTTAAAAACATCAACATATGAAAAATCAGTGATAAAAACCGAAATTTTTCAGAATCCACAAGTTGTCAAATGAAACTTAGATGACTAAAAATCTAAATTGTGATCTTTGAACTCCATATTTCCATCAGAGGATCACAACTATTTTTAAGTTTAACTAGTAAAAGTTAAAGAATTGCATTAAATAAAAGAAATAAGAAAGCGATTACAAGAAATTACTGAGAGCAGGTGGTGAAACCACATTATATTGATTGGTCTTTGACCATTTTGACATGTTCAACTTTATCATTTTCTTAAATTGAAGACTTTACGTAAAGGTCAAAGCAACAAAATTCAAACAAGACCCCCCAAAAAGATAAAATATGAAATATATACTATTGGTAAATTAGTAAACAATGCACTCAAAGAATGAAAGAAATAACAATCATCAAAAACATTGTTTGAGTCGAGGGACAGCCATGATAATAAATTGTATTATTGGTCATAAATGTAATGCCTATCGCAATCGTAAGAAAATGTGAACACCTTTGAACAATCACAAAAATCAAATTACAAACAAAATAGTCAGGTTATATATTGTTTATAAAAACAACAAAGGAAAATTCAAGGAAATGTTTTAGTAGGATAAATTAGTGTTTGGTGAATGAAAGCTCTATTTGTCCATTGATTTTGGAGTAAGATGTATATATTATTTATTTAATATTAAAGAAAAAAAGTGGGGGTTGGTGAAAATTATCGTCATTAACTTTAATATTTTCACTTGGACTACTATTTTGATTTATATCGTCCAACATGGGCCCACCTTTTTCCCACCAAAGCCCAATCAATATCTCTCTCGCTTTCTTTACCAACCCCACTCCTCTTTCACCAAACCCATTTTCTCTATTTCCCTATTTCACCCCTGTACTTCTTAATCTTTCCATTTTCCCTATAAATTAAAATGATTTGAATTAGTGGAACGATGTTGACCAAATCAAAGAAATCAAGAAAATACTAAAATGGGATAAAATCATATAATCCCAATAAACAGCAAAAATATATATGTAATTAAGTCTTTTCAGTAAAAATCATGGATTTATTTTCTTAATTATTAAAATTACTAATTATTTGACTATGTTTAACATTAAAAAAAATAATAAAATAAAACAAAATCTAGTGGAATGATCATTAATACAGCTACTATTAATTTTTAAGTTTAGGAGATCAGCTTACCAAACCCAACGTAAAAATATGGGAAAACCCATACTCATGTAAATGACAAGAATACCCTCAACAAAATAAGCAAATTACAATATTTTACCATTTTCACCAACCACACCTTCGTATTCCCCTATCCGGTCAGCTCCTCTATATGAGCTCCTCCGAGACAACTCCTATCTCCTTCAGGCCAAAGCCTAAAAATTCATACAAAACACACAAAAACTTGTCTGAATCCTTAAAAAAAACATTTTTAAAAAGTCTCATTTTTCTAACAATGGCACCACAAGAAGAAGTGATGATTGAGAAGAAACAGAGCAGTGATGACGTCATTTTCCGATCAAAGCTACCGGATATTTACATCCCGGACCACCTCTCTCTCCACGACTACATCTTCCAAAACATCTCCGAGTTCGCCGACAAGCCATGCTTGATCAACGGACCAACGGGTCATGTCTACACTTACTCCGACGTCCAAGCCACTTCACGTCGTGTCGCCTCGGGTTTTAAGAAACTCGGCGTCGAGAAAAACAACGTCGTTATGATCCTCCTCTCGAATTGCCCCGAGTTCGTCCTCTCTTTCCTCGCCGCCTCTTTCCGCGGAGCCATCGCCACCGCGGCTAATCCGTTCTTCACTCCCGCCGAGATAGCGAAACAAGCCAAAGCCTCGAACTCGAAAGTCATCATCACCGAAGCTCGATACGTCGATAAAATCAAAGATCTCCAAAACGACGGCGTTTTGATCGTTTGCACCGATGAATCGGAGTCCGTCTCTTTACCGGAAGGATGCATCCGATTCACCGAGTTGTCTACGTAAGCCTAACTATCGCTTTAAGATCTTAAAAACTTTATTCACTAACAAACAAAAATTACAAATACATCATATCATGCCGACATAGTAATAATTAAGGATCGAATCCACATGGACTGACGTATAATATAATATCTTTGCAGGGCATCCGAAAATATTGGACCAGATGATCAGGTGGAGATTTCGCCAGACGATGTGGTGGCACTACCTTACTCATCCGGTACAACGGGATTACCTAAAGGAGTGATGCTAACACACAAAGGACTAGTCACCTCGGTTGCTCAGCAAGTCGATGGGGAGAATCCGAATCTGTATTTTCACAAAGATGATGTTATACTCTGTGTTCTACCGATGTTTCATATATATGCCCTGAACTCGATTATGCTGTGTGGACTAAGAGTTGGAGCTGCCATTTTGATAATGCCGAAATTCGAGATTCATTTGCTATTGGAGTTGATTCAGAGGTGTAAAGTTACTGTGGCTCCGATGGTTCCTCCGATTGTTTTGGCGATTGCAAAGTCAGCGGAGACTGAGAAGTATGATTTGAGCTCGATTAGAGTTGTGAAATCTGGTGCTGCTCCTCTTGGTAAAGAGCTTGAAGATGCCGTTAGTGCCAAGTTTCCTAACGCTAAACTTGGTCAGGTGTGTATTCTCAAATCTCAATATTTTTATTTATTTCCGAATTACGGCATCATAGTTTTTTTTTGTGTGGAAAAAATGGTGAACATGGGTGAATTAGCTAAACAACTATGGACGTTTCTTAAATTTAGTAAAATACATGAGATTTTTTTAATTGACAAGAAAAAATAATTGAGTTTATTTTTTATATTGACAACAGAAATACGTAAATGACTGTTATACACTATTTCAATAAATATTCGTAGTGTACTTACAACTATCACTAGAATACAATATATCTAGTTTAATAAAAATTTGCGTTTATTTTATAACAAGTTTTAAAACAAAAACATAATTTTTCATGCAAAATTATAAAATCCCAACTCCAGTCTGAAAAACTTTTTGTTTTTGATTTTCTTTATAAACCGCGAAATTCAGACTTTCGGTTTCGTACTTTTTTTAGAATTTTAAAACATGACACAACTTTTAAAAAGAAAACATGATTTTACCTCCAAAAAATCATTAACAACTGGTTATATATTGAGAAACCAAGAATCCCCACTAATCTCTTAAATTTGAAAATTTTAATCACAAGTGGAATACTAATTCATTTTATATGTGTTCGGAAATGTTTATACAATTCAGGGATATGGAATGACTGAAGCTGGTCCAGTTCTAGCAATGTCACTAGGATTTGCAAAAGAACCATTTCCAGTGAAATCAGGAGCTTGTGGTACTGTGGTTAGAAATGCCGAGATGAAAATAGTTGATCCAGACACCGGTGATTCTCTTTCGAGGAATCAACCTGGCGAGATTTGCATCCGCGGTCACCAGATCATGAAAGGTTACCTCAACAATCCGGCTGCTACTGCAGAGACTATTGATAAAGATGGTTGGCTTCACACTGGAGATATTGGATTGATAGATGATGATGATGAACTTTTCATCGTTGATCGGTTGAAGGAACTTATCAAGTATAAAGGTTTCCAGGTTGCTCCCGCTGAGCTAGAGGCTCTTCTCATTGGTCATCCTGAGATCACTGATGTCGCGGTTGTCGCGTAAGTACAACATTAAACCTTTTTTTTTACTTGAATTGGTCACATATCTGTATGATATGCTTACAGTTTTCTTTTCTTTCTTTGCTTTTGTGTGATTACAGAATGAAAGAAGAAGCTGCGGGTGAAGTTCCTGTTGCGTTTGTGATGAAAAAGAAGGGTTCGGAGTTAACAGAAGATGAAGTGAAACAGTTTGTGTCGAAACAGGTATAATGAGCTATGCACAAAGTTACTTATGTGTTTCAAGTTCTTGATTTGATTGTTGCATGAGAAATGAATTATTAGTTAATGCTAAATTTGTTTATCTGTGAATGACACAGGTTGTGTTTTACAAGAGAATCAACAAAGTGTTCTTTGTTGATTCGATTCCAAAAGCTCCATCGGGGAAGATACTGAGGAAAGATCTGAGGGCAAAATTAGCAAATGGATTGATGAACTAAAAGAAAAAGAGCAAAAGATGATTCAATGTGTATATACATACAACTGTTCGACTCAACGAAGGATTGAAACTCATATGAATCAATGTTTTTTTTGCCTTTTATTATTGTTCTTGTTGTTGTCTTGATTAATGTAATGAGCCTTTTGTACTAAAGGTGGTTTCATTTTTTGGTTTCATGTTAACTTGTGCTGGAGAAAACAGCAGACTCTTTTCATAAAATAATTTATACTTGGATTTACGCAAATCAGGCTTGAAGACTGAGAAAATTTTGTTAATCTTCTTAGTTGGTATACATTCCTTCAAGATTGTTTCTAACCTTCTGAGACACATTGTGAAGATAGAGATGAGAAAACTCATAAAGCAACAAAGCTTAGAAACCTCCTAGACCACTCATATTGTATTTCATGGTCCTATTGGTCCTTTGCAATAATAACTATTTACTAGTTCATCTTAGAGCTTGGATCAGCTGTAATGACTTTGTCACCTCTGCAAGATCTTTGAGCACCAAAGTTTGATTCCACTTCCCCAAAGGTTAATGGTAAATTGTAATTCTTCTTTCTAATCGTTTGCGGATTTCTCTACCATTCAAATTGCATTTGAATCACTTTACCATCCATAATCTGACTATTAATTTTGAAGCTCAAATCAGCTCGAACGACTTTGCCACTTTTGCAAGATCCCTTGCGCACAGGAATTCGATTTCATCTCTTTGTAAAGGGATGATAGAAGAGTACCAAAACAATTTAACATTTTTAGCAATCGTTTCTGGATTTCTCTGCCATATGATTGCACATAAATCATGTTATTATTCACAATTTTGACCAAAATTGCTTCCACTCGAAGAATGTAATCAATTAATGGTCATGAGCTTTGTACATCTGATTCCTTAGTACAATGAATGATTCTCGTACTACAGTACTTGGTGAACTAAAGAATATGATTCTGAAACCTCTCTGAGACAGAGTGAGAAGCAGAGGAAGAAGACATATCTAATCAAACAATGAACATACCAACAAACGATTCTGAATTGGCACTTTGCTCTCAACTAAATGCAAGAGAACATTTATGAGACAGAAAACACTCGTTTTCATCAACAATAAATGTAAAGCTAATCCTGAGCTTGAAGCCATTAACCATAAATGGAAAGAAAGAGTCGTTTTCATCAAAGCCTCAAACATATGACCCTTAACATGTAAATGGCAAAAAGACTAAAACTTTTTGTTGAAAATTCAATAAAGATACAATTGGGAATACAAAGCCATCATTAACCACACCAACTTCTCATTGTTCTTTACCCTTTCTAGCAAAACATTACCCACAAAGATAGAAGAAGATTCAATTATATCCCTAAAACCCCTTTTCTCCAATTTCCCAACCTTTTTAAACTCCCTAATCAACCAAGACCCCTTCTGCTCAAAATTGGGCAACATTCAAAAAAATGAAAGTAAAGGGATGAGATAAACCGCTACGACAGAGTTGGTGAAGAAGACGAAGAAGACAGAGGACGAGGAGGAGGCAAGAGCTGATGCAGATTCTGCGGAGACCTATTCTGACTGGGACTAGCTCTCAATATAAAAGGATGTTGCAAAAGCTGACCCGCCCTCCATCTCTTTGCGGGATCTCTCTGCAAACAACACGAGATAAAATGGCGAAACTCCGGAGAAGCAGTAGCGGGAGCCTCAGGAGGCTGAGACATACAGATAGCACACATAAGACTAGCCCAATCCCCTTGCCTACTCACTGGAAACGGAAACCTCCCTAGATAAAACTCCAATATACTCACACCCAAACTCCAAATATCACCAGCATAACCATTATAGTGACCTTGATTCAAATCAGTATTAATCCTCTCAGGACTCATATAAGCAATAGTTCCAACAGACGAATTACACGTCGGATCCATTGTCTGTGACAAGATCCTACTAACTCCAAAATCAGCAATCTTAACATTCTTAGCAGAGTTAATAAGCAAATTGGAAGGTTTAATATCACGATGAACAATATGACGACCATGGAGATAAGCTAAACCACTAAGAATCTGTTTAGAGAGATCTGATAATTGTTGCTCTTTCCATACATGAGCACCTTGTAAAGATCCTTTATCCATAAACTCAAGAAGAAGTTGGATCTCACCGTTTTGATCAAACATCTCGTGACATTTCACAACGTTTGGGTGATTCACGTCGCGTAAGATCTCGATCTCTCTACAGATCTGACGTCTAACGTTCTCCTCGTGGTTTCCGTAAATCACTTTGAGTGCGTAGAGACGTGAGGTTGGACGGTGTGTCACTTTGTATACTGTTCCTCCTGCTCCGCTTCCGATCCGGTTCCCTCGTACTAAATCGGAGTAGCTTTTGGACTCCGATGGTGTGTTGTTGTTATTGTTGTTGCAGGTGTGTGAGTTGGTTGATGAAGTTGAAGAAACTGAGCCGCCGGAGGAAGGTGGAGGGAGAGGGAGAGGGACGGCGAGGGAGACGTCGCGTTGAGGGAGAGGTAAAGTGAGGTCTGGTCTCCGACGAGGACGGTTTTTCGCCGGAATAGCTACTCCGGGAGAAGATTGAATCGGTTTCATCGCTTTTTTGGAATCTGGAAAAATGGAATTGAGAAGATTTGAGATACGAGTCGCGGTCTTCTTCTTCGTATTCGTCGAAACTCCAAAATCGAAATGATGGAAGAAGAAGGTTCGTAGAAGAAATTGAGAGGACAGTGAAAAGGAACGTTATTTTAGAGTTTTTCTGATCAAATTAAATTAATTTATATTCCAAAAAGTGTTTGTAGTAATCGAGAACGACGCGAGTTATTAAGCGTGTGGGATATACTTGCGGCAGCTGAAACTGAAACCACATGATAATATAATATATCTATAGATTAACCACATCTATCCACATATATTAAAAAAATTCTTAAAATCGATGGATTAATACACACGAAAGTTTAGTATTTTTCCAAAATTACCACATGATATCAGTGTCTTAATATTTTTGGTTTCTTTTAAAGATCATACAATTTTTTAGAAAAAATCCTTAAACTCGATGAGTTAAATACATACGAAGTTGATTCTTTTTACAATATTACCAAATAATACCAATGTCTTTATATTTTGGACCCCGTTAAAAATCATACATAAAAATTCAAATATCCTTCGCTTCGTTGGGATTTGAGTATTTTTCCACAATTACCAAAGGATATCAATGTCTTAATATTTTGGATTCCGTTAAACTCGTAATACACACGGAAGTTGAGTATTTTTTTCCAAAATGATCAAACGATATCAATGTCTTAATATTTTGGACTTCGTTATTGAACATACAAACAAAATTCAAAAACCCTCCACTTCGGTGGGTCAATATACACGAAAGTTGAATATTTTCCCAAAATTACCAAATGATATCAGTGTCTTAATTTTTTGGATATGACGGTCAATCAGCTACGCACTCAAGATGGCATGGACTGGAACGTCCAGTTGCTGCATCAGTTGATGGAACCCACTGATGCCCTTTTACTACGAGGAATACTTTTTCGCTCACAGACACGCGAAGATAGGCTTTTGTGACATTTCACAAAATCCAGAAATTATATGATAAAATCAGGTAATTGGCTGACCCAGAAACTTGGCAAGAAAGAAGATAATTCAATTAGTCAAGAACCGAGTATTACTGTATTACATGCGAATGTCTGGAAGCCTAAATGCTCGGCTAAGATTAAACACGTGTAGAAAAGCGGAAGAGACCATTAATCATGCCCTATTTGAGTGCCCGATGACACTCTCTCCCTCTCTCCCTCTCTCCCTCCCTCCTAATAGAAAATCTCTCTGGTTGAAGCCTCCGCCTGTGTTTAGTGGTGTACACTTGCGTGCAGCAGCTCCTTCAACACTAACGCCTCCCAAAATATTGACGCCGGTCTTCATCTTTTTTGTCCCACCTTTAATTTTTCTTTGGTGTTTTTTTATTTAAACTTCCATGTATGCGTAAGGGATACAAGAGGAAACAATAGTGGGGATAAAAAAAACAAGGGAAAGTTGGAACTCGGACACTCAAGATGTAACTCGTTGGTGAAATATAATGGGTGGGATATTGATGATAGAAAAAATTGTATTCCATGCATTTCTCTTGAAATTGTAGAGGAATAAAACTTTTAGAATTTATGAACAAATTCAGTTTTTTCCACCATAATAGGTGGAACTTTTTCCCATTAGTTTTTTTTTTGTGTGATTGGTAAGTTTCTAGAGGAATATTAAATTATATCTTATTTAATCCCTCTTGAAAATGGTAGAGGAAGGTCGAGAAATAAAAATATGGTAGAAGGATAAACTTTTTAGAATTTGTGAACAAATTCAATTTTTTGGGAAAAATAAGTGGAACTTTTTCCCATTAGTTTTTTGCAGCTAGTAAATTTTAACAATACTATTCAATTGTACCTTATTGTTTCCTCTGGGTGAGCAACCAATTGCCTCAGACCAGTTGATTAATCAGCTTAACAATGTATTATGAAAAATTAGAAAATACTTAAGATTAGTGGGGCACATGCTCTCACCTTGATGAACACATAAATGCATATGTGTAGGGGTGAGAGGAAGTCACAACTAGTAAAAAGATTATCCTCCGCCAAAGCTTTTAGATCTGCTCAGTTCGTAGATGGATTCGGATTTAGTTGTCTCAAATCTTCAAGACTCACGGTGCGATTTACCGATATATTACCAGATCTCGGTCTCAAACCTTAGATATCCTCGGTTCGTAGATGGATTAGGATTTAGTTGTCTCAGATCTTCAAGACTCACGGTGCGATTTATCGATATCTTACGAGATCTTGATCTCAAACCTTAGATCTACTTTCCGGTTCATCATGTTTTGACGGTTGTGAGCGGCTCGCAGATCTGGTTTGACCATCAATTGTCTCCTTGAGATGGTTGGGTCTTATTTGTCCAGACGGTTCATTTCTGCTCATGCACGTCTCCAATTATGTTGAAGTTGTCTGTTGTTGTTTTCACCATTCCAGTGAGCAGTTTTTCAGGCTTTAGTAGCCTTTTTTGCTTCCCTTTTTTAGGGTTTTGTCTCTCAAAATTTTGTTTTTGTTGTTTTAGCTTTGGGGATTTAATTCACTAACTTTATTTTCTCAAATTTCTTTTAATAGAATTCTGAACGAACAATAAAAACAACAATATAGTGTTTGAATATAAAGATATGTCGTTCCACAAAATAGCCAATAAAAATCCATCCAAAATTTTATTAATCAAATTACTGATTTTATCTATAACTCCCAACTTACTTTTATATCATCTAATATCAAATTACCTTTTTATTTGATAATAGATGATAAATTTTTAAGTATTTCTCCAAGTTTATTTAAGAAAATTAATTTTGTATCTATAAAGTTTTTTTTTTTATTTTTAAGTATTTGTCTAAGTTTATTAAAAAAAAAACATTACCTAAAATATAATTTTTTAAAACCTCTTTGAATTAGTGTATTTCATGATTTTTGTTAAATAATAATATTTTATTAATCTGATTTATTTTATGGTTTTGTAATATATAGAATATTCGTATAAACATAATACAATTTTTTATATTTTATATATATTAGAAATTATATTTAATATATAGTAGTTATATTTTTAATATTTATATTTATATAATAAATCATATTTTTCTTTTAGAAAAATAATGACATGCCTCATAAAAAAATGGTACATTTGATTTTCTATTTTATATTATAAATATTATGTATATCAATAATTTATGTCAAACTATTATCCCATGCCTTGGAACAAATTCTTTTGAAATTTGTCGCACAACTGCACAGTTTTGGGTGATGCACCAAATATATAAAGTGATAAGCAAAAAAAAATATTTGTTTTAGGAATTATTTATTGTTTATTTGTGATTTTATATTTAATAATATTACACTAGTAAATTATAATAAAATATTTATCAATTAGAATGATTTGCAATTTTATTTACAGTTATATAATTTTTATGTTGTTAATGTATACTCAACAACTATTACAATTGTTCGTAACCAGTCAGAAAGTCTCCACAAGTTCACCAATTTTTAATCGCTACACCTGTGGGTAAAAACACACACCGCAGTGATTGAATCAGCGAGGCCCTAAGCCGGCGGTTACACAAATCAACCAAAATTACTAAATGATATGAATGTCTTAATATTCCGAACTCTTTGAAGATCACACAAAACAAAAATCCTTCGCTTTGTTGGATTAATACACGCGTAAGATGAATTTTTTTCTAAAATTACCAAATATTATTATTTTGGAAACTGTTAAAGATAATATATTAAAAAAAGTTCTTAAACTAGGTGGTTAATACACACAAAATTTAGTATTTTTCCAAAATTACTAAATGATATATATGTCTAAATACTTTTGAACTTCGTAAAAGATTAACATAAAAAAATCCTTAAACTCGGTGGGTTAATACACACGAAAGTTTTGTATTCTTCTAAAATTACTAAGAGATATCACTGCCTTAGTATTTTGGAAATTGTTTGAGATTATACAAAAACGTATAAAATCCTTTAATTTGGTGGCTTAATACACAAGATATTTTGGTATTTTTCCAAAATTATCAAATTATATCAGTGCGTTAATACTTTGGGCACTGTTAGAGATTGAAAAAAACTTTAAACTCGATGGGGTAATACACACGAAAGTTGAGCAATTTTTTAAAAAATTACTAAATGATATCAGTATCTGAATATTTTAGACTTCGCTGAAGATCATACAAACAAAAAATTCAAAAATCCTTAAAATTCCGTGGCTAATACACGCGAAAATTGAGTATATTCCCAAAATTACGTAATGAGATCAATGACTCACTATTTTGGACACCATAAGAGATCATACAAAAATCATTAATTTTGGAGGTTAATACATACACAAAATGAGTATGTTTCCAAAATTATTAAATTAATCAGTGCCTTAATATTTTTACACCGTTTGAGATTATACAAAAAAAAAGAATAAAATCCAAACTTTTGGTGGGTTATTACATACGAAAGTTGAAAATTTTCCAAAATTAACAAATGATATCAATGCCTTAATATTTTGGACTCCTTTAAAGATCATACAAAAAAAAAATCTTTAAACTCGGTGGGTTAACAAACAAAAAAATTGAGAAAATTACAAATGATATCAGTGTTTTAATATGTTGGACTCAGTTAAATATCATACAAAAAATAATTTTAAAATCCTTCACTTCGGAGGGTTAATACACACAAAAGTTTATTTATTTTACCAAAATTAGAAAGTGATATCAGTGTCTTAATATTTTGACTTCTTTTAAAGATCATACAAAACAAATTCAAAAAGACTTCATTTTGGTGGGTTAATACAAATGAAAGTTGAGAATTTTCCAAAATTACCAAATGATATTAATATCTTAATATATTGGACATTGTTAAAGATATATATATAATTCAAAAATGCTTAAACTCCGTGGGTAAGTACACACGAAAGTTGGGTATTTTTTTCTAAAATTACCAAATGATATTAATATCTTTATATTTTGGACTCTGTTAAAGTTCATACAAAAAGTAAAAAATCCTTCACTTCGGTGGATTAATACATACAAAAGTTGAGTACATTTCTAAAATTACCAAATGATATCAATGTCTTAGTATTTTGGACTCCGCTAAAGATCATAAATTCGTTAATACACAAAATTTAGGTATTTTGTTTTTCCAAAATTACCAAATGATATCAGTGTCTTAATATTTTGGACTCCGTTAAAAATCATTAAAAAAAAAATCTTTCACTTCGGTGGGTTGATACACACAAAGGTACATGACCACCTACTCTGTCGCAAGAGTTTACTTCGCGTTGTTTGGACTTCACAAGTAGGCTGA
>OVAP01005763.1:0-12631 GCA_900406295.1 Aurinia saxatilis
GGAAAGAAGTATATGTATATAATTTCCGATAAATCCGGAAAAAGAATTATAAGCTCTTTGGGGAAAGTAATTGTTCCAGAATAACTCCATGGAATCTTGTAGTTGTGTAAGCTCCACGCCCATGTGGATTTGGATTGGATAGACAGAAGCGAGTCGTAGCATCAATTCACCAGCAACCTAATACAAACAAGAAACACAAACATATAATGATTCCAAGCAGGCTAACACCAACAATGATGTGAATTTACAATCTAAAGCCTGCATCTAACATTAACTCTACCTATACCGATCAAGAATGTAAAAAAACACAAGCATCTAAATGATTCCCAAACAGCTAACACAATCAATGATGTGAATCATTGTGATTTACATCAAGATCCTATACCTATCAACAATAACTGAGGTTCAGTAGGTACTTACACCGATCAAAAACAATCTGAAGAAACACATGTAAACGATGTCAACACAAATTCATTAAGGATCCTATATATATCAACAATCTAAAGCAAACACAAGACAGATTAAGAAGGATCATACTGTTGATCCCGGTTTCGAGGATGCTCGGGAGTACATGCTACAGTTAGCTTCCTTGTCTCTGCATCCTACTCAATTCGTTGCATGGGAAAGACAGGTTAAGAAGAGAAACGATAAAGAGCGTAAAAAACTTACAAACATTTCTCTTTGGGAGCCCGAGCGGATGGAGAAGGCTATTATATCTTTTTGGAAGGACTTTGGTAAAGGCAGATCCGACATCCGCTTGTTTGCCATTTCTAAGTCATCTACTTTACCAAGGAGGTAAAACCCTTTTTATGGTTTTTTTTTTGTTGTTGTTGATCAAGTGCAAAATAGTTCAGTGTGTATTTTTTTTTTTATTCAGTTTTACCTATCAGTTCATCATTCATCTTGACCGAGTTGGATGGAGCTACAGGACTGACACGCAGTACGAGTTGGCTGTGACGATCATGGGCAACCTTGCGAAAGCTTTTTCCAAGGGTCCTGGGCTGGAGGGCGCCTCTGGTGTGATGGAGATTCAATTAGAAGAAGTTGAAGAGAAGCAAGCTGTGGAAGCGAAAGTGAAAAATGCTGAAGAACGGTTGAAGAGGGAGAACAAAGCTAAAGCTAAGAAGTTGGCAGAGATGAAGAAAAAAGGGAGCCAGAGAGCGGGAAACAAGTTGAGGAAGAGTAGGGCAAAGGAGAAGAACGATATGGCTCGTATTGGTGCAAAGTCGATTGGTCTTAATTGACTTGTGTTTGCTTATAACTCTTGTTTCCTTATAACTCGTGGTTCTACTATACCTTTACATGTTTAGTAGGTGGAAACTGATATTTTTTTTTGTAGATATCATTTGCTTTAATGTTATCTGTAGCTGGAAAAGACTTGGTTTTCAGTTGAGAATTCCTTGACTAGAACTTTTTATCAGCTTTTACCATCACTTAATTGGGAAATCAAGGCATAGTGATCCATCCTTATTGGTATAATCAATTCCTCTTCCAAATACCGATTCTTTTCTTCTGCTCGTTTGAATACAAAAATCTGCATTAGCCATTCTAATGCACATATTGCAACTGTTATTTTCTTTTATACCTCAGCATCTATGGTTAGTTCTTCATACACGATCCACACCAATAGTGACCGTTGCCTGTTCCATTTGCAGTTGCAGCACCTTAGTTCGTTAAGGCCGAATATCTTTCGCAAAACTTGTAAACCGTCAGACGATGTTCCAAGTACATTGACCTTTTTGGATACAATATAGTTTGTTTTTACAAAGGTTTACTTGGAACATTGTACTAAAGGTCAATCTTTAGTTTGTTTTTACCCTTGCCTCAGTGAATCTGCAGTATATTTTCTGAACTCGGTAGCTGTTGTATATGTGCCAGATGAATACCGATATCTGTTTTTAGTACATTGTAGATTGTATAGAAGAAGCGTGTTCCCTAAGAGATTATTGCGCATATGATCCAAAAGAAGGATCTAAACATTATGATCTTCAGTTGAACCGTATTTAATGAGTTGATTATCATGTCAAGATATCAATGTGAACCATAAAAAAAAAAAGAAGCTCACAAGTTGGAAAATTGAATTCGTCAGTAAGCCCTTCAAGCGTGTCGTGAACCAGCTTACTGTCCACGAGAAACCTCAAGCATCCTTCCACCGTTGGCTTACAATTTGATTTCCGAGTGGCCACCAAATATCAAATATTTAGTTGGTGGCAAGCTTAAGTTTCCATACATGCTTCATATTTCTTGGAAAAAATGAATTCAGTGTAATCTTCAGCTTAGGAGAAAGAGAGCTTCTCACAAGAATTTTTTTTCAAAAGGAAAATTTGTTTTCTTTTGTTGCATAGAAGCATTATAACCAAAATTGATGCAAGAGGGTCAAGCCCATGTTAGCGGTCTTTCATTGAATAACTACTGAATAAGTACACCTTTGTTTCAGTACATTGACCTTTTTTGGATATACTAGAAAAAGTGTCAATGTTGGACAAGGTTAGACCAAATTACCTGAGAATTGAGCAGTATTCAGAGAAATTTTTCTTAATTGTACATTTTTTCTATTGATAGTGGAAAACATTGTTGGTATTACTTTCAAAGCAAGCAAACAAAATCTGTAATCCATGTGTGTCCTCTATTTATTCTATCTTTGTCTCTCTCTACTGAAGGCAGAGAAGTCCTAGGAAACTAGAATGTTGTGTCGCTCACATACTTTACTTCCATTTTCACCCCACCACTTCTCCGCTTGTTCTTCAGTGAATTGTTTCCGGCTGCACAGCAAACAACAAAGAGAAGTAAAATGATAATGTCATGTTTTTTTACCGTTTTTTATAAAGGAGATTAGGTAAGAAGCATTCACAAATACCTGAACCGGACACGCTTGAGTTCATGACCACCACTTGGCAGAGACAACAACGTTAGATACACTCCTGGTTCGTCTTGTACAACCCTCTCTGGCCTCTCATTGTGTCTCCTATGCCCATTAGAGCTCTTACTTGTTAGGTTGTTTTCAGGTTGACTATCATGAGAAACCATGCTTCTGACATGTGTCTGGTTACTGGCCTGAGTTTGAGTCTCTGATGTCTCTTTGCCTCTGCGCTTTGATTTGGTGCTAATACTATCTCTGTCAGCCATTTCCTTCAACTGCAAAAACCATTGTGAGAGATAGAAATAAGAGACAGAAGAAAGCAAGACGAATGTAGTTGAGTCTGGAAAATGGCAAACCTGATTGGTAAGAGATCTGATAACCTCCTTTGCAGATCTGTTTTCCTCTGCTTCATCTGCTGCCATTGCAGTGACCACTTTCAACTGTTTTCTGGTCTTTTCGAGTTCCTCTTCAAGTTGGTGAGTTTTGGAAGCAAGTTGTTCTACCTTCACGTTCAGTGAATGGAAACTTTTTTTCAGTCTAGAAGCATATTGCTTATCTACAGCTAAAAACAGATTATGGTTAGAGAGAACCTACCTGTTCCTTTAAACCCGCCATTTCATGACCAGAACTGTCTTTTATTTGTTTGGGTTCATCAGCTATTTCATAGGATCGACGTGGACTAGTTGACTTTACAGAAACCGGAGAAGCTGTGCGAGAGCTCAATCTTGAACCAGAAACTTTTACCATCATATTCTTGGTAATTCTAGGTAAAGCTGTTGATCCTTTGGATAATGGCGAACCAAGAGCCTGTAAAGTGCCATTCATGAAAGGGAAGATACTACTGTTATTAACTTCTGGTTTCAAGTCTCGTCTCAGGCGCCTTCCTTCGCCAAGATGCACCAAAGAGTCAGCGGATGATATTCTGGAGTGCGGTGAGAAGAATTTTTGAGTTAAGCTGTCTCTTTCTGAAACATCTGTTGTCGATTTCCGCATATTCAATAGATTTCTGGTCCGCGGAGTTGGCACAGAAATAGATGGCTCTCTCGTTCTTTTCAGCTTAGTAAAACATCCATAACACACTCGATATGGTTTGTTCATATCGGGCGCCAGAGCTGCTCTCAGAGACTTCCTACTGCTGCATACTTTACAAAAGACCAGACCACAGTTGTAACAATTGTGGCGCTTTCTTCTAAAGTTGAAGGGATTGCGGCAACCAGCACAGAGAGAATGTTCAGAGCCAGGGATCCATTTGTGAACACAAATTACAGCAGTGAAGTTGGATCCACATGTTATAGCCCTCACTTGCTTTTCTTTCAGAAACCCTACAACCGCAGGTTCCCTTTTGTTCTCGGTGTTTCCATGGCCTAGCTGGCCATGTAATCCCTTTCCCCATGTGTAGATTTCTGATTTAGATGTCAAAACTGCGACATGATAAGAACCACAAGAAATCTCCTCTACAGAAGTGTCTACTATGTCTCCTTCAACAAGTGCAGGAAACTTTCCCTTGGCAGTAGGATTACCCAGCTGGCCATACGCATTGCTACCCATTGTATACACATGTCCGTTGGTTGTTAGAGAAACCGTGAGACTGTGCCCGCATGCCACTTGGTAGATATTTTCATTCATCAAAGAAATTACACACTCTGGAACTAGTTTTGCATAATTGTCACCATGACCAAGTTGGCCTTGCTCGCCATCCCCCCATGTGAACAGTTTCCCACAGTATTCTGCATCGGATTCTTCATTTGTCACTACTACAACTGCAGCTGTATGCCAAACGCCACAAGCGACCTTCATTACTGTTAGTCCCCTTAGACTTTCAACCTCACGGGGAACACTAGTGCTCATCCGGTCTCCATGACCCAGAGCACCAAAAGTTCCATCGCCAAATGTGAACAACTGACCTGATGATGCAACTACTGCTGTATGCCAGGGACCACAAGCGACATATGATACATGCACTCCCTGTAAGACACCAGTCACTCTCTTGGGAATCCAACAACTGGATTCACTCCCGTGTCCGAGCAAATCAATATTTCTTGTTCCATCACCCCAACTGTAAAGATCACCTGATTGAGTTACAGCGCATGTATGGAACTCCCCGCATGCTAAAGATTTGAAACCCATTCCTCTGACACTAGTAACGAACTTTGGGTGCTGAACGTCTTTTTCTATGCCATGCCCTAGCTTTCCACCAGTTCCGTCGCCCCAGCTGAAGATCTCTCCTTGTTTGGTAACTAAAACCGCATGACACCTACCACATGCAATGTTTTGGACATCCAGAACTATTGTTGATTCTAATGCTTTAGGTAAATGAGCATCCTCTGTTGTGGACTTTCCAGTGGTGCTCAGTACACCATCCCTTATAGCTTCACCCCAGAGAAAGACATCACCCAAGGCATCAAAGTCTTCTTGGCATGAACCTTGGCTAGAGGTGCTCACAATACTAGATAGACTGATCCGAACTGGGTCAGCAGTTGAGAATCGAGAATTTGAAGTGTCAACATTTGCCGAAGTAGGAAATGGACAGAAGACGGGACTGGATTCTGTCTGGTTGTTAGTAGGTGGTGCAGTAAATGAGACAATGTCAGAAAAGACTTTTCCCAACCGATTGTGAGTAGAAGTCTCGGTGGAGGGTTGAATAACTTGATCCTGTGGGAAGATGATGCAAAGAGTAAGAAGGTGGTGATACAAGTCCTAAGAACATAAAACGTGGTGTTACATACAAGAACTGTGACGAATGGAGACACTCGTGGTGCACTAGGGGTTGGACTTGGAGATTCGGCAGAAGTGATCTCAGGTTTAATAGTGGTTTTCCATTGGGAGACTTTGACCCGAGTCATCAACGCCTTCAAACCAACAACCCAAACTTCTGCTTCATCCTTGTCTTTACAAATCTGGTCAGATGAATATGGATTCATCATCAGATAGTGTTGTCCAATATAGAAATGGTACTGGTCACAAAAAAAAAAAAAAAAAAAAACTCCCCAAATCCAAGGACCTGTCAGGACATATGAGGGAAAAAGACTGATACTCTTTCTCAGGGCGTGGATATCTCTTAAATGTAGGCTGAAACAAACTTAAGGTGTTGAGTCTAAGAGCAGGTTAAAAATATGAAATGATGGGAGGAGAAGATGAACAGACCGTGCGCTGGCCAGGAACAATGCGCTGGACTTGACTGAGCTTAATCTGTTTCTCTGCTTTGCCAGAGAACCATACTATAGCAGACTCGTCCTGGGAGAATTTGAGATGTCAGAGAGAAATGAGAAAACAATAAAGAAGAAAGGGTAGAGAGAGATGGTTAGTTACAGTTGAGAGCTGGAAAGGACAAAACTTAGGCTTGCCTCTGCGTCCGTATTTGAGCAAGTAGGAGCCTTTCTTAAGCGACGTTATGGCCTGCAAAGTTAAAAAAAAAAAAAACATGATTTGGTATCTCACAAATGATTGATTGAAGAAAAGAGTTACCTGGTCGACGTCTCTCTCAGAGACACTAACTCTCAAGGAATCAGGCATTGAAGGGGGAAAGAGCTAAGAAGTCCGTTTGGAATCATTCTCCAATCGTTTCATATTCCCTTCTAACCCATCCCTAAACTCTAACCAAATATCAAAATCCAGCTTTCTAATTTCACCAATTGCGATGCAATTAGCAACCCTAATAATCTCGATGAATCAACGTGAAAAAACAATTCGCCGGCGATGAGGGAGAGATTTTGAGAGGTTCTTGGTGATCTGAGAATGTACGCCTCTGCTTCCTTTCTCCTCACCTTTCAATCTTTCTCCCTCTTCGTCCATACCCATTCCTTTAAGCCCCATCTAATTTGGAACCAATGTGTATAATTTGAAATTTTCATTCTCCTTTTTTTTTTTGCATTATGCCATGTCATCGTATATGTTTACAAGATTAAAGTTAACCGGGCAAGGGATAGATTTAGATAGCCCCCCCACGAATTTGACTTATTTGGACCAAATCATTTCTCCAAATTCTCCTTTTCTATATAGTAGATTATTATGAAGAATGGAATACATTTAGCAAGCTAAGACATCTGCATTATCATGGTCTTTTTCTAGGAATCAAAGTGAAAGAACAGTCCTTGTAATCTTTGCTCCAAGTCTTTCTTTATATCTGCTTGTGTTAGGCCGTTACCAATATAGAGGAGTCTACCTCAAACTTTATCTTCGTCAAGTCTTTTGCTCTGAATTCATAAGAACCCAACCTAGTCTCACTGGGCCGCATCAGTTTTACAAATGATGTTATCTCTCTGTTCTCGGGTGCCTAGCTTGCTGTGGGTTCAAATTCTGTTTCTCTAGCTAGCCTGGTGGCTCCGACCACTTCTTATCATTGAAAAGCAAATTGTTTCTTCCCGTTCATAAGACCCAAATCAGCCATGGCGCTCTAATCATGCGAAGCCGCTGTTGAGTTCGTGCAATCCATAAAAGTCCTTCCAGTTTCTCCATTACACCTCAACTCAACTTAGCTAACATCCCATCATTGCAGCATTGTATATCTTGAAAGCCAAGGCCTCTTTCTCTCTTTGATTTAGTGAGTTTATTCCAAGCTAGTCAAGCCATCTTCCTTTTCCCGGTCTGTGTCCCACTAGAGCAAATCATTTCTCTTCGTTTCACATATTCAGTGTCTTTAAATATATTTTTAAAAGGGACAAAACACAATCAAACCAAATTGTTTTAGTTTTTACTTGAAAGGAAACTCAAATGTCCGCTCCACCAAAACTATATATAAACTGAAGTACTCCATTAATAAGCAAAACATGTCACTACATAAGGTTTATACATAAAATTGGCAATAACAAATGCCACAGAGACAATACTCACACAGCGAGCTTATAAACTGAAAAGTAGCCAAACCCGGTTTAAAACATGGTAAACTTAGTACCTATAGTCATCATCAAAGATCATGTAGTTATTGCTTCCTCCTCTCCTCCCCCTTTCGTAACTATCCTTCTGCATCAACAAAACCCATCACATTCACTCAAGATATATACAAATGTGTAAAAATCGTAAATGTGACTTTTAATAATTTTACCCTGACGATCATTCGCTCAAATGCCTCGGTGCCGTGCTGCTCCATGTATTTCTCAGCAGCAGTGAGGATGTCATCTTCATCACGTTTGGGGAAGAAATTGAATTTCTTCTGGGGAACATACCAGATTTTAGTGGAAGCTCTTTGAGGGTTCATGTAGAAAGGCCTGATGAAATGTCTGTACAGATGCTCTGCTCCATTAAACTGTGGTAGAACTAGCCAGCATATCCCGATCAGCTTCAGGAACGGCCATATCGGAAACCTTTTCATTTCATTACCACTCATTATTAGATACGGCTATCTGGAGTTTATAGTCTAATATGGTTGAACTAATTGTCATAAATGTAAAACTAACCACTCAAGAAGTTTGGAGAAAGTGAGTTCGAAGAGGGAGATGATTGCGTAGAGAACCCAATAGGTGAGCCATTGCTCGTCTTCTGCTAATGATTTTGTCTCTATTGCTTTCACTGATGCATATCTGTTGTCAAAACATAATCATCCTTATTAATCTCTCCTCTCTTTTTTCTTTATGTAATAAAAACCCGAATACTTCAAAAAAACATAATGCCTCGTGCCTTGGATTCCTAGTGGGTGGCTGTGGATATACGTGCATCTGAGTAAAATATTCATTTTTTAAAAAAAATCTCTAATCAGAGTTTAGATTATTCCAATTTGAACACAAATCTGAACCAAAGATTAGCCTAAAAATGAGTTCTTGGTAGCAATCAAATCTAATAATTACCCCTATCAACATACACAAATTCATGGACAGTGAGAGGGACATAGAGATTTCACTTACAGAGGGTAGACGAGAGCAACCAATGGACTGCACAAGGAAAAACACAGAATCAGTAAAAAATCTATACAAGGTTTCTCTTTCAAAATCGAAATCAAGTAAAACTATAGACAATGTAGCTAAACAAGATTTGATATAATTAACATAAAAACAAGATAGGATCTGTAAAAAGAAAATTAAAGAAGAGAGAGAGTTACAGTGCAAGGACATCGAAGTTCTTGATGAGAACTTGAAGAACATTATCATCTCCAGAATTAGAAGGCATTCTTCTTACTCTCCAGCTTCTTCTCTTGAGGTCCTTCCAAATCTCTAGAGCTTTCTCTTTATTGTTTTCCTCTCTCAGTGAGGAAGTAGAAGACAGAAGTGGAGGCCAGGTTTTACCTTTGGAGTTTTGTGACCACTCCTTTTCTTTTTTACTTTTGCACGACGAAAGAGGCACCGAATTTTTACCCATTTTTAATGATCAAATATTTTACTTCTGCGGCTACAATTATTTTCGAGTACTCAGTGAATTTAATGCATATAATATATATTAGGGAAATTGTACTCAAATAACTAGTTTTGGAGTCAAAATTAGTTTTGTTCAGATCCAATTTTGATAAAAAAAAATACAATACATGAATTCTCTAAATTACCCTTATGTACTGTTGTACAAAAAAAAAAAAAAATTGGTATAAGTCAATTACATATAAGACCCAACTATATATTTATACTATAGTAGACTATGTAGCCAACTATAATATTGGTACAAGTCAATTACATATACATTTCACAAACTACATATTAGTAGACTATGTAGCCAACTATAATACAGTTTATAGCAACATAGAGTTCATAGTACAGTTTCTATGAAGTCAACTATAATATAGTTTATAGCCAACTATAATACAATTTATAGTAAACTTTATAGCCAACTATATAAGATCCAACTACATGTTTCTACTATAGTAGACTATGTAGCCAACTATAATAAAGTTTATAGCCAACTATATAAGACTCAACTATATATTTGTACTATAGTAGACTATGTAGCCAACTACAATATAGGTACAAGTCAATTACATTTACAGATTTACAGATAAGATCGTCCTTTTTTACAGATAAGATCGTCCTTTTTTTTATGTACAAATAAAAGGAAAAACAAAAGTAAGGATATACTTGTCCAAAATTTATATAGCTGTCATATGGAAACTAAATATTATATATAACATAAAAAGGTAATATTCACCTAATTTTCCCTATATATTATATATATATATTTTTTTCAACTGGTTTCATTTATTGGGATTAAAGTTTACAACCATTAGATGATATAAATTTGATTTGTACATCTTGCCAGTTTAGCAAGGTTATCAGCATGGTGATTTAAAGTTCTAGGAATTTTTCTGAAACTAACATTTTTCAATGGTGCACTTAAGTATCTTATATCTTGGAGGATCATGCTAACTGCTGGATGCATGATGTCGTGATTCTCATTCATTAAATGTCTTCGTTGCAAGGGAACATAGAGGTAACATGTATCTCCACAAAATAGAACATTGCTGAATCTTAGCTTGTTAACTTCTGCCACAATCATTTTAAGTGATTCAGCTTCTGCTTGCAAAGGCGTGTTCAATGGTGGAATTGCCGCCGAGCCTTGTATAATGAGTACTCCTCTTTTGTCTTGAATACACCAGCCTATGCATGCATTCTCTTTCTCATTTTTCCATGATCCATCTGTAAAGCAAACATATTCCACATTTTCAGTAATTAAATCATGAATTGATACAGGTGTATTTCGCTCATTTAAGCCTACTCCCAAAGTATTTTGTTTCCTCTGTTCATTTTCTGAAATTTCTAGTGAAGTGGCTTGCTTCCACAATTGAAGATCCATTTGAGATTTTTGTACTATCCCTGGAATGCCCCATCTCCTGTTCTTAAAGATTAGTTCATTCCTAGCTTTCCATATTTGCCATCCTACTATTTGAATGATCTCACCTTCCTCTTTTAACTTATGCACCCATTCATTCATATAATGCATATTCTGAATCAAAGAGTTTTGATTTTAAATAGAACCTCGAATTTTGCTTGTTGTTGCTAGCTCCCAGACTTCACTTGCCACCTTACACTGAAACAGCAAGTGATTTACTGTTTCTTCTTCTTCTCCACACAAGTGACAAGTTGGGTCCACATAAAGCTTTCTTCTTCTCAAATTATCTGCAACTGATAAAGCATTATGCGGACATTTCCACCAGAATAACTTGATTTTAGGGACAGTGTTCCATTTCCAAATATTCAAGGCTACTAAACTGATTTGCGTATGGTGATCAGCTATATTGTTATGAGGAATGGAACTGACATAGGGATTGTGAGTTAAGTGGTAACCTGATTTCACTGTAAAATCCCCTCCTTTGCTATACAACCAGATAATAGAGTCTCTTTCACCTGACACATAAGGTCTAATGGTCTTTACTAGCTCCACATCTTTTGGTTCCATGATGGCTCTGAGTAAATCTTCATTCCAGATATGAGTGCCTGGATATAAGAGATCTTTCACTTTCAAATTATCATACATAATGGAATAATTAGTTCGTGGAGGTGGCCTAGATGGAGTAGTAGGCATCCACTTGTATGTCTAGACATCAAGTATTTCTCCATTGCATACATTCCATTTTATCCCTGCTTGTATTAAGTTATTACCTTGAATTATACTCCTCCAAGCATAACTCATCCTCCTCTTGGACTGTGCTTGAAGAAGATTTCGGTCTGGGTAATATTTGGATTTGTACACTTGTGCTAGCAGAGATTCAGGGTGTTACATAAGCCTCCAGCTTTGTTTAGCTATCATTGCAACATTAAAAGCTTTAAGCTCTCTAATACCAAGCCCACCAGATTTCTTATAATTTACAATCTTTTGCCACGAAATCCAGTGAATATGTTTTTTACCTTTATCTTGTCCCGTGGATCACCAGAAGCTCCTCATTGTTGCAACCATTTGGTCAATTATCTTATGCGGCAACAAGAAGTAGGACATGCAATAGCCTGGAATTGTTATGGCCATAGACTTGAGCAAAGTCTCTTTACCTGCAGTGGATAACAGGTTTGAATACCAGCTGTCAATTTTAGCCTCCACTATACTCTTAACATAGCTAAATGCATGAGACTTATTTCTCCCTACTGATTCTGGCAGTCCTAGATATTTTCCAAAGCCACCTAGATTGTTTATTCTCATCATCTGTCCTAACAGTGATTTAAGATCATTATGTATTCCTTTACCAAAAGTTATGGCTGATTTCTGGAAGCCGACATGTTGTCCTGAAGCTGATTCATATGTTCTTAATAGCTAGATCATATGCTGACACTCTTCAGGTTCGGCCTTACAGAAGAGTAGAGAGTCATCTGCAAAGAGCATGTGAGATATTGATGGTCCATTGTGACAGGGTCTGTAACCATGTATTAAACCTTTCTAGATCTTATCTTGTATCAAAGCAGATAAACCCTCAGTGCATAATATATATAAATAAAGCGAGATGGGATCACCTTGCCTGATGCCTCGCTGAGGGTTGATTAATCATGTGGGAGCTCCATTTACCAATACATAATAACTAACAGTTGTTATACACTTCATTATCCAAGAGCACCACTGATCTGCAAGACCAAGTTGCTTTAAAATAACTTCCATATAACTCCATTCAGTTCGATCAAATGCTTTACTTATATCTAACTTGAGAGCCATGAAAGGAGCTTTGGTTTTCCTAGTATGCAGAGAGTGAATCAACTCATGAGAAATTAGCACATTATCTGAAATGAGTCTACCTGGTATAAATGCTGATTGATTTGGAGAAATGATGGAGTCTAGATGTGGTTTCAATCTCTCAGCTAATATCTTTGATATAAGCTTATAAGCTACATGATACACAAAGTTTTACCCTTGTATTTCTGACTGCAAGTGTACAGA
>OVAP01005764.1:0-12629 GCA_900406295.1 Aurinia saxatilis
TGAATCTGATTCATCTAATTCTTAACTATTACCTTGCACATGTTTTGGTTTGCAAATTCTTTTTGTTCTTGTAGGAGATCAACAGACTCGCGTTCGTGATGGAGTAATTCACCAACATATAAAAGCTGGTTTTATAAAAGGTTTTCATAGCTATATGTATCAATTATACTTTCTTATAGTTTGCATAAATTTGAAATAAAAATTTACACTTTTTTTTTTTTAAAACCCAAAAAAGTCTCACCATTGGACACCAAAATCTTAGAATTATGAGACTCAACTATTAAATTAATAATAAACTTAATATTAAAGAATGTCTAATGAGCTTTTCTTGGTCTCACCATTAGAGATGCTCTAACATTCAAACCCACTTTTCCAATATCTCTACATCTAACAAGTTGCATTCAATGATCTTTATAAACTGTATTGTTTTGGAAACAAACCCAAAAGTAATTAAATATCTTCTTCTTGACTTATGATATGACATATAATACTCACACCCCCTTTCTATTAGTCAATATAAGACATATTTTTAAGATTTTGTGCTATAATTGCAACTGGAAAATCAATTGAAGATTATGTTTACTTTTAAGATTTTCCCAAAATAAATTGATAAACTATAGCAAAACATCTATAAATATTTCTGATTCTTGACTAAAAATTATAATAGTGTGTATATAGAGGTTAAACGTTAGCTAAATCCTGAACGTTAAAATTTGCAGTCTAAAATAAAAACTGCAGTATAATAGGAGGAAAAAAAGAGAGAAAAAAGGAGAATAAAATGCAATCATATGTTGAAAAAGCCTTTGAACTTTTGTGTTTTTTTGTTATTTTATTTGTCAACAATGTGTTTTGCATCGATGCTCAAACCAGCTCCGACTTGAGCAGATATGTGCATCCATTTCTTGCGTCTACCAGCTTACCTGTGGAGACAACCTTCAAGTTTCCATCTCCATTGCCTATTATCCCTCCGGATGGAAAAAATAATTTTGGGAAAGGAAGGATAGATCTAGGAGGCCTTGAGGTGCTCCAAGTCTCCGTCCCTCAGAAAGTATGGGGAACATACGAGGGAGGACCCGACAACACGGGATTCAGCATCTTCCAGCCCACCAATCTTCCTCCTAACTTCTTCAAACTTGGCTTCTATGCACAACCTAACAATCGACCGCTTTATGGTTGGGTTCTTGCGGCAAGAGATGTGTCTGGAAATAGCTTGAGACCACCTGTTGGCTACGTTGAAGTCGGGAACACTGCAACCTTGGGTAACAAGCAAGACGGCCCTGCATATTTCTGGCAGCCTCAATGTCCCAATGGGTATCAAGCGATTGGTCTTTTTGTCTCTGCGTCCCATCAGAAGCCACCTTCGAGTCAAGAATCTATAAGTTGTGTTCGATCCGATCTTACCGAGCAGAGTGAGGTTGATTCATTGGTATGGGGGATGAATGACATCACTATTTCCAGCTTGAGACCGGTGAACAGAGGAACAAAAGCAACGGGGGTGTACACAGGGACATTTAACTTTCAGCAGCTAAGCTTTCCTTCTCCGTCTTTACTTTGCTTGAAGAATAACAAGTTCGACATGTCTAGCATGCCCAACGCAGATCAAACCAAAGCTCTGTTTGAAGCCTACTCTCCACGGATATATTTACATCCTGATGAAGATTTTCTTCCTTCCTCTGTCAACTGGTTTTTTAGCAACGGTGCCTTGTTGTACCAGAGAGGAAACGAATCCAACCCGGTCCCTATAGAGCCCAACGGTTCAAACCTTCCGCAAGGCGGTTCCGATGACGACTTGTTCTGGTTAGACTATCCAATTGATAAGGACGCAAAGGAAAAGGTTAAGAGGGGAGACTTAGGGAGCGCCAAGGTGTATCTACACATTAAACCTATGTTCGGAGGCACTTTCACAGACATTGTCGTTTGGATATTCTATCCTTTCAACGGAAATGCCCACCTCAAATTTTTGTTCATCAAGAGCCTTTCATTAGGAGATATCGGCGAACATATAGGAGACTGGGAACACGTCACCTTGCGCATCAGCAACTTCAACGGTGAGTTATGGCGTGTGTACTTCTCACAGCACAGTGGGGGGAATCTAGTCGAGGCATGCGATCTAGAGTTTGAAGGTGGAAACAAACCGGTCGCCTACTCGTCTCTTCACGGGCACGCAATGTTCGCAAGACCGGGAATGGTGCTGCAAGGAGAAGGTGATAACGGGTTAAGAAATGACATGGCAAGAAGTAACAAGGTTTTAGATACAGGTGTGGGGTATGAGATAGTTGCAGGAGGTGGGGTCATGGAGCCAGCGTGGGTCAACTATCTTAGGAAATGGGGACCGACTACGGCCCGTGACCTTGGAAGGTCCTTCGACGATATTGCAAAGAACTTGCCTGGACTGTTGCGCAAGAAATTTCGAAATCTTATCAACAAATTGCCTCGTGAACTGCTACAAGAAGAAGGCCCCACCGGACCCAAAGTCAAAAACTCTTGGGCCGCTGATGAGTAGTAGTCCTTCATCATTTTCTGTCTCGATCAAAGACTATTTAATTTTAAAAAATATATAAAGTATTTAGTGAAATTTCTGTTTTAAGTTTTTAGCTACTCAATTTAATTTAGAGTAAAGTCTCTAGATTATTTTTTAGATCAACAAGTTGCATGATTTTTCTAGGCATATCAATTTAACCATAAGTATTATTTATCTATTCAAAAAAGATTTGTTTTAAGATTATGGACAAAATCTTATGATATTCGTGTTTTGGATGTTATCAGATAATATTTAACCCAAAATAATAGCACATTGTTTTTTACACTATAAAATTGTTTTGGTAATGCAATAATAAGGATGAACAGCATTTACAAAAATAACATTCATAATTCCATGTAATGATCGCAATTATCATTAGATATTTGTGGTACAATACTTATTCAAAACCTTACGAAATTAAATAAATTATTCAAGTATAATTCATAAATTGCCAAAAAAAAAGAAGTATTCAAGTTGCATAAAGAAGATCATACATTCAATATATTCCTAAGAAAATAATATACTTATTTAAAATTAGATCATAAGTATCTTTTCAAAACCAAATTCCTAATATAATTATGGTCAACAATGGTAATCCAAAAATGGTATATTCAGATTTTTATAAAATCTTTAATAAGTTTGAATAATATCCATCAGTTTTAGTATATAGTGAAAGTATAATTGAATCCATTGTATATGTTTTGTAAGTTATATACCTTATATATTACTTTTGAATGCATATCCATCAGTTTTAATTTCTTGTGAAAGTATATTTGGATCCATTGTATATGTTTTGTAAGTTTTTCCCCCTTGTAGAGTTATTGTCCTTATGGCATATTTTTATTTTGATATCTTTTGTTGCTTATTTCTCATATTTGGTTCTTATCTTGTAATTCATATTTGTTTCCATAAATTGTGATTATATACAATAGAGAATGAGAGACCACACCTAACCATGTTTAATTCTGTAATGCATCTTTAACAAAAAGAAGAAAAATGAAGTTCTTTCTTGAAACACTTTTCAAACCTCTAATAGTTTTTGTTTTCTTATTTGTTGACCAACTGGCAGGGGCTAACGTTAGACATAATGTCTTAGCCAACCTATCCAATGTGAAAGCTTCAATGCATGCATCCACTGATTTGCCTGTGGAAACAACCTTCAAGTTTCCTACTCCTTTGCCTACCATGCCTCCAAATGGAAGCAATTTTGGGAAAGGAACCATAGACTTAGGAGGTCTTGAGGTGATCCAAGTCTCCATCTCAAATTCAACATCACGCCTAGTATGGAGAACATATGAAGGAGGACCGGACAACACAGGATTCAGCATATTTGAACCCATCAATCTTCCTCCTAGCTTCTTCAAACTTGGCTTCTATGCACAACCCAACAACAGACAACTTTTTGGTTGGGTCCTTGCTGCAAGAGACATATCTGGAACTAGCTTGAGACCACCCCTTGACTACCTTGAAGTAGGGAACACTGCAACACTGAGTATCAAGCAAGACGGGGCTGCGTGTTTTTGGCAGCCCATATGTCCCGCAGGATATCAAGCGGTTGGTCTCTTAATAAATACTTGCCCTCAAAAGCCGCCTCTTGGACAAGAATATATAAGCTGCGTTCGATCTGATCTTACAGAACAAAGTGAATCTGATTCATGGGTATGGGGAACAAAAGAAATTACAGTTTCTAGTTTGAGACCGGTCAACAGAGGAACACAAGCAACGGGTATATATACGGGGACATTTAGTTTTCAACAAGTAAACTTCCCTTCCCCAACTTTACTATGCTTGAAAAATAAAATTTTTGACAATTCTAACATGCCGAACGAAGATCAAACTAGAGTTTTGTTTCAAACGTACTCTCCACGGATATATTTACATCCGGATGAAGAATTTCTTCCTTCCTCTGTTGATTGGTTTTTTCGCAACGGTGCATTGCTGTATCAGAAAGGAAATGAATCCAACCCGGTCCCTATACAACAGAACGGTTCAAACCTTCCGCAAGGTGGTTCAGTTGATGACTTGTTCTGGTTAGACTATCCGGTCGACAAGGACGCAAAGGAAAAGGTGAAGAGGGGAGACTTAGGAAGTACGAAAGTGTATCTACGCATCAAACCCATGTTTGGAGGCACTTTCACCGACATTGCCGTATGGATATTTTACCCTTTCAATGGAAATGCACGCCTCAAGTTTTTGTTCATCAAGAGGCTGTCTCTAAGGAATATTGGCGAACATATCGGAGACTGGGAGCATGTTACCCTGCGCATCAGCAACTTCAACGGAGAGTTATGGCGTGTCTACTTCTCTGAGCATAGTGGGGGGACTCTAGTAGACGCATGTGATCTAGAGTTTGACAATGGGAACAAACCAGTTATTTACTCGTCTCTTCACAGCCACGCAATGTTCTCGAAACCGGGACTGGTGTTGCAAGGCGACGACAAGAGCGGAATAAGAAACGACATGGCAAGAAGCGACAAGGTGGTGGACTGTGGTCTAAGATATGAGGTGATTGGAGGGCACGGCGTGGTTGAGCCACTATGGGTCAACTATTTCAGGAAATGGGGACCCCGAGTTGATTACAGTATTGACAAGATTATTAACTCTATAGCTAAGATTTTGCCGGCATTTATAAGGAAAGGTTTCAGAAAACTCATCAGTAAGTTTCCTGTTGAATTGCTTGGCGAAGATGGTCCCACTGGTCCCAAAGTCAAGGTCACTTGGACCGGTGATGAAAAATATTAACAGATTATTGAATTCATTTATATAGTTTCTAAATTGATTTGATATATTCCATCTTATAAAATAAACAAACTTTGTAAAAAATACTACAATACAACAAATGACTCGCCGTGTTTTTATGTTTTAATTTTTATGGTGTTGGAGGTTTGTCTCCGAGAAATGGTTATCATCTCGTTGGTTTTGGATTTCGGGGTATTATGCATCACCGGCTTTTGTAACACTATGTATTATCTTGTTTTCAATTTAATAAAATTCAGATTGAAAAAAGAAAAAAAAATTCCATCTTAATTCTTTTTTTTTCTTTATCAGAACAACATGGGATTTTCTTTTTAGAGCACCACAACAAGTATTTCTCTTTTAAAAATGTCACTGCGTAAATTTATCAAATGTCTTAATAATTTGAATATTGTTAGAGATCATTCAAATGGTATTATTACATAATACATACAAAAGTTCAAAAATACTTTATGTACTACATAATAAAGGCACCAAATGATATAATGTACCTCAATAATTTTGACACCATTGTAGATCATCCAAAAAAGTAAAAAATCTTTAAATTCGGTAATTAATAATACATACAAAAGTTAAATATTTTTCAATATTTACCAAATGATATTGATATCTTACTATTTTGGACAACCTCCGAGATCATACAAAAAAAAAAAATCATTCACTTTGTGGAATTTTTTTTCATATAGCAATTCACTTCAATAGATCAATACATACGAAAGTTGATAATTTTTTCAAAATTACACAATGATATCAATGTCTTATTATTTTAAGTTTATTTGGTCTCTGTTAAAGATCACAAAAAAATTCATAACTTCAGTGAGTTAATGCACACAAAATTGAGTTATTTTTCTTCTAAATTTACTAAATGATATCAATGTTTTAATATTTTGACACCGGTAGAGATCACACCAAAAAAATCGTAAGTCCTAAATTTGGTGGTTTAATACACACGAAAATTGAGTCTTTTTGCAAAATTAGGAAATCATATCAATGTTTTGCTAGTTTGAACACCGTTAAATATAATACAAATTTTTTTGAGAAATCATAACTTTGATAGGTTAATAGTTAATACACACGAGTATTGAGTATTCCTAATTACCAAATAATATCAATATCTTAATCTTTTAGACACAGATAAAGATAATACAAAAAAGTAGGAAAATCCTAAATTTGGTGGGTTAACACACAAGAAAATTGAGTATTTTTAAAAAATTACCAAATGATATCAATGTTTTATTGTTACAGACACCGGTAAAGATCACACAATAAAAACAAAAAAAATTACTTTGGTGGGTTAATACACACAAAAATTTAGTATTTTTAAAAAAATTATCAAATGATATTAGTTGTTTAATATTTTTGACACCAACAAAGATCATACAAATAATTAGAAAATAAACTCGGGTGGATTTATACATACGAAAGTTGATTATTTCCAATGTTATGAAATGATATCAATGTCTTACAAACTTAAACATCGTATCTGATCATACAAAAAAAGTAAAAACAGTAATTAACTTTAGTAGATTAGTACGAACGGAAATTACGTATTTTTCAAAAATATTAGATGATAGGAATGATTTACTACTTTAGACCCGTTAGAGATTATATATATATATATATATATATATATATATAAAATAGTCTAAAATTCATAACTTATGTGGATTAATATATATGAAAGTTGTATGTTTTTAAAAAATTTACCAAATGATATTGTTAGAGATTATATAAAAAGATTTTAAAAATCTTTTATTTTGGTGGATTAATACACACAAAAATTTATATTTTAAAAAAATTATCAAATGATATCAATATTTTACTATTTTGGACAATGTTGAAAATTATATATAAAAAAATATTTGAATAGTGTGATGATAAATATTTTTCCAAAATTACAAAATAATATTAATATTTTAATATTTTAGACATGATCCTAAACAAGAAAAAAAAAGTATAAGACTATAAAAAGGTAAAAAAATCTATGCTAATACATACGAAGTTATATATTGCATCCGTATTGCATAATGATACAAACGACGTGGCAGTTTACGTGTCATTTATGGGAGAGAGGATAGGAAAGAGTTAATAAAACTTTGACTTTCGTGTGCAATGAATCGCGCATGTTACTCAATTCTGGTTTCCACGTATTGGCTACGATTGGGTGAATCTAGTCTCCAAAAATAATAGTAAAAGTCACGCATATTATACGAATGAGTGTACTCTCACGTTGCCTACTCATCCCATAGGTTAAAATATAAAAAGGTAAATAGATGCTTGCTTCTACAGACTACATCTAAAGTAAGATTCTTGAAAACGGATTGGGAAAAAGGCCAAAGAAATTATAGGATCATGGAAACATTTAACATGACCAATTGGTTGGCATTTGTTTATTGTTGCGCGCTGTTGACTTTACAAATGAAAAGAAATGCAAAATCTGGTGTGATCACCGAGATAGATCTCTGCGGCGAACGCGGACTTGCATCCCATCAGGCATGTGAGCCGTGAGCATCGGCACAAAAACCGGTTTATCTATACCGATGGGTTCAATCTCAAATCGGTCAAGTATGGAAGCGACAACGTACTTCATCTGCACGTAGGCCATCTCTTCCCCGAGACAAACCCTGGGACCGGCTTGGAAAACCGGAAACTTAAAAGGATTCACTTTCTTCAAAACTCTGGCTTGATCAAACCACCGGTCTGGTTTAAACTCATCCCAGTCATGCCCCCAAAGCTCCTCCATTCTCCCCATACCGTATGGAATATACGTGACCCGGTCCCCCGCACGCACGACCGTGCCGTCTGGTAAGCGGTCATCGTTGGAGGCGTGTTTGGAATCCCAGGGCACAGGAGGATACAATCGCATGACTTCACACAAGCACGCTTTCAACAAACTCAGTTGCTTAAGTGACTCGTAGTCAAAACCACCGGTTGTCATCTTAAACGATCGGATCTCGTGAACCAACTCTCGCTCGGTTTCCTGGTGACCCGTGACCAACCAAAACAACCGTGTGGCGACCGCCGATGTGGTGTCCCTCCCGGCCATTACGATACTAATCACCATATCTCTGACCGTCTCGTCGCTCTCTCCAGCGGCGATCAACCGCGACAGAAAATCGGTGTTGTTGGTAGTAGTAATCTTCCTCTTCTTGTCTCGAATGATCTCATTCACACATCTATGAACTTCTCCGACAGCCTTTTTAAGGTGGCTTTCAGATCCGAACCCGACACGTCTCTTCAACTTCCACACGAAGGACAGCGGAGCGGAACCACGTCCAGCGCTAACCGCAGAGGCAGTCTGAAACGCTCGGTCGAACTCAGAGACCGGCATCGAAGGGTTTAAAGGGCATCGGTGATCGAGTCCGAGGAAAACAATGCACACGATATTGAACGTGAATCTCCGGAGAAGCTCGTGAAGATCCAAGGGTCGTGGTCGTGAAACTTGGGCGTCCAGGAAGGGTAAGAGCTCGTGATCGATCTCGTATCTCAAAACGGTGACGTATTCTCTCAGAGACTTTGGGGTGAAATCATGAGCAGCCAGTCTTCGCTGCCTCAGCCAGAGGTTCCCGTCCACGTTGAAGATCCCGTTGCCCAGAAAGTCTCCTAGTATCTCCGTGAAGGGTTTTCCTTTGGGGAAGTTGTCGAAGTTTGTTTTGAGAATATACTCCACGTTCGAAGGGTTCGCCGTCACCACGGTTCTCCGGCCAGCCAACCGGTGAATCACCACGGTCCCACTTGGAGACTCGGTTAGGAGCTCCGTATACCAATCCAGCAACCGGTTTCGGTTCGTATAGAAGGCTATTAAGCATCCGATTACCGGGTATGTTTTCGGTATGGCGTTGCGGCTCGGATATATTATCACAGATGTTCCAGTTGAGATCACTATCAAAACCACGAGGGCAAGAAAAAAATAAAGAAGATTTGAAGCCTCCATTGTTGAAGTTGATGAGCTTCAAAACTAAAAGGAAATGGTCAATACATATTTGACGCACGAGCTTGAATTCAATTCATCTTCGTGGATCCCCATTATATCCATAAACTAAAGACTGTCCAATAATTTATACGCGACTTTCCCCTATATATATATATATATTATTCAACAGTCGAGTTCCATTATAATCTACCCCTAACATTATCTTATTTTTTAATTATCCTTACTCTTCTTCAAACTTCTACACACACTAAATATATATATATATATATATATATTATTTCACCCAGTTATGATGTGCTATTTAACCTTAACTGTGCACTAATACTTCTTCAACAACAAATTAGTCCTATCAACTTAGAGATTAACGCTATAATAATATAGTTGTACCCCCTGAGGAGCGAGGACCAACGTAACTTGTTACACATGCATATACGAATAGGAGGATCACAGGCGGATGATGATGCATTAATTAACAACAAAACAATTGAGAGTAGGCCATGTATAAAATAGTTAGCTTGATGTGACATTAGATCATTATTTAGGGAATCTATTATGTTGGTTAGAAATAAAGAAAAGGCTAATTAAAGAGGGGAAAGTTAACCAATGGGCTACGATTGAAACACATGTACCAGGTAAAAGAAAATGCACATTATGCAAACAAAACAAATTTTCTGCAATTATGATTATGAAAACAAATTGTGTATGTATGGACATCGGTTTAAAATACTCAAAACCAAAACTGCACCCAAACAGGGGACTATGTAACCACTCGCTCTATCCCGCGCCCACCTCCTGAAACCGCATATCCGTTGACGCTTACCTGCAGAACCCAAATCAGACTGAATTTGCTCCTGCATTGATCAGAGGTCAGATTGGAAAATGATTTCAGCTCAAAAGTTGTCACCTTTCCAAGTTTCACCATTTGCTCGTCCTCCAAAGAGCAGATTGCACTCTGTCAGCCATACACGCACAAAATGGCTCAGAAGAAAGTATTGTTCAATTAAAATGATGACATCAAATTTATAAGCCAACAAATGAGCAGTAGATTCGTGACTCGTCAAGAAGATCACTATCAACTGATTTCATGGAAAAAAGATAAGTATGAACATGGCATGGAAATTGAAAAATCATGTTTTATGATTGCAGATAAAATCAGAAACATCACCACAAATTCAAATATTCGTCAAGAAAGAGGGTATACTACCTGGACAGGGAAATCCATTAGTGGCCTCCTTGAAGACCAGTAAACATTATCCCAATTGACAGAGGGTGGGAACATTTTGTAATCTTTTTGCATGAAAAATCCCTACACCACATTGTGATCCAAGTCTTTGACAACGTTGGAGCAGTTTCTGATAGCTTAAAACAGGGCATATCAGGACATTTTTGGTTGAGACCTGGGATTCTTCAGCGATTATATTGATGGAATCAAGCCATTTGACAGAACGAGCACCAATGGCACCAGGGACAACCACCCTTAACGGATATCCGTGATCTCTGTTCAGGGTCATATTTTAACAAACAAGCATGTCTTTGATTACTGACTCACTCAAGCTCACATGTCAAACAAGTGATGATGATCAAAACAAATATAAGAGCAATTAGAATCTCTCCATTAATCTCATAAGACTTAGAGGGATTGATGCCTTGTAAGGCCCCCCATTCTCCTCCTAGAGAAACATAGAGTTTGCATGTGAATCATGCATAGCTCCAGGCCATCCATATGCAAAGAAGATGTGTCCTACTGACGTTACAAGCTGAGCCACTGCCATTGCAACCGGTCTTGGATATGCATAGTCCCTGCAAATCATTCGGAATCAAAATCACATCCACAGCCAAATGGCGTTTCCTTTCCTATATACGGGACAATATCATACCTAACAATGAGTTCGGAGAAAAAGCCACCACCTATGCGGCCAAGAAAGTTCCAAATGCTTATCATCGACACAAAAACGTGAGTGTTATCATACCCCAAGGACTGACTCATCTTCCCCAAGGTTATCTAATACCGTTAGACCAGAACCAGATCCGAGCAAGAGTGAGAAGAATATGAGCCAGAAATCAGCTTTCACAAGTGCCAGAGTTAAAGTAAAATCTTCGCATCTGTGAGGTCCCCTCCGCCCCTTGACACGAACTGCACCCTCTGCAGCTGCCTGCATCAGCTTTGCTTGCAACTGAGCAATTCTCTTATGCCTCTCCAATGCAGGAATCAGATCTACTTCTTTCGGTTTCTCATCCTCCACTTCACTCATTATAAGCTCAGGATCACGGTGAGAAGTTGATTGCCCTGTATCTTGGCCTTGCTGATTTCCAATGAGAGGTTCTTCTAGCTTGTCAGAAGAGTCAGTTGATGCTGTGAAGCAACTTGTGGCAATGGGAATGAAGATGGGTACAAACAGGACTATGGTGAATGCTGTGATGATTGAATGGCTAAGATCAAGGAGATCTTCAACAAGCATGACTGCCATAAGATAGGCAGCAAGAAGAATGCAGACGGCATAGATGATGGTGAAGCTGGTGGCATCGGAAGAACGGATCTGCCTGTGACCACCGACAGGTCTGATGAAGAACATGAGAGGTAAAACAACAATTGACGGGGGAGTGGATCGTGGTGTATATCTGAGAGAGGATGGCACAGGACCACGGCTCTTGGGAAAGTTCTGAACACCAGAGACTAATGCAGTGGTGTTGAAGTAGGTCTCCCGGTTGTTCCCTACGAATATGAGGATACACATCTGAAAGATGATAAAGGTTGAGTCAATTGACAAGGGATTGATCAATGCATTGTAACAGGAGGCACACACTTTCAGGTACAGAGTGGGTGTCAACAAAAGTAAACTAACTTTCTTGGAAAACTGTTCCCAGAGACATACTTGCCATTTTGAGAATCTTGACAAGAAAGTTTACGACTTTAATACTGAGTCCTCTTGGCATAGCTACTAATAATAGTCAACTATATAATCTGAATGTAACAAATCTACGACTCACTTGTGTGAGGAACTCTGATTTTCAGGCAACAGAACCATTGTGGTGAAAACAGAAGAGAAGAGAGAGAGACTAAGAGCCCACAAGGGAAGAAGGGGAGCTCGGCCGGTGACGATGAGCCAAACCCAGCCATAGCCGACAAGGTTCTGGCCCAGAGAGGCAAGATCTCGGAGAGAGCTCTTGATGACAGGGGAGATGCTGCCGAACAAGTAGCGCAAGACTGAATCCACATGGCCGCCACAAACACGAGCCATCTGTTGTTGATGAACGATACCACCTTCTCCCTCGTCACCATTCTTCTTGCGTCTCTCACTTTTACAATCAACCTGCCGTCACTACACTAAATAGTACCGAAAAGAAATATAATAATCTGACTCATCTACCACTAGGGGTGGGCGTTCGGTTATATGGTTCGGTTCGGTTCGGTTTTTCGGT
>OVAP01005765.1:0-12431 GCA_900406295.1 Aurinia saxatilis
GAGATACCTGACCGTCGATGAACCCTTCTTCCAACCAGCCTAAAGGAGATGGTACACGTTTCCAAAGCCAAATAGATGCGCCGTCCTCAAGCCTCGACGAAGAGAATCCCGAACCGATTGAACCCGGAACCAGATTCCACGGCGTCGAGCAANACCAGCCACCGACCTCCCAGCGTTGAAGAGAATGAAGGACTTGTGCAGCGGCGGCTAGGTTTTTGTGTCCCAAGTTCTTTTCTTAATCAATTAAATTAGCCATAAATAATTTTTCAAAAATAATAATAATAACTGTACCCGTTACCTGAAGTAAAATCCATGAGTTAAACTCTTGGTAGAGGTTTTTGTAATGATAGATGGATCAGACACAAGAGATTTTTCTCAAATACACAACGGTGTATTTGCTTTTTCTTATTAGATTTCTTCTCAAAAAACTTTTGAGTGGGTTTATACAACAGCTAAGTTTCTACTTAGTTTGTTACCAACAAAATCTAACCCTCTCAAGAACTAGCTGACTCTTTTTCAATCACTAGCTCTTGGACCGTACAGAGTTATCAGAACTCTCTCTAACGTAAAAGCTTACACACAAGACTTTTACTTTCTAAACGACTAACCCTAAAACTATCACAACAATCTCTTTTATATTCATGAGATTAAGAGATATTCTAAGGCTAGAATCTTTAGGAAATATTCACCATGATATTTTCAATATTCCCTTCCTTCAATTCTTGCACGTCATCTCTTTTATTTCTGAAATACGCGTCTTTCACAACTTTCTTTTTTCACCACGTCAGTACCATCTCTCTGGAACAGCTACACCTTGTTCCAACTGCATCTAATGCATTCCAAAATAACTCTTCTTTCAGTTTCGTAAACAAAGTTTGTATTGTAAGAAAAGTTATTATCAAAATTTATTTTGTAAATTTGGTGTGTACTATAGACTATAAATACTAACAAGTAACATCAATAAAATGTCAGTTTTTCATTGCAAGACAACAATATAGATATTAATCAATAAATCATGAAAGGTTGACCCTTCAATTATTGATGGTAAATAAATAACAGTTTAAATAAATAGTCAAACTGCAAGATGTGAGATTGTTGGTAATGAAACAGGTCATATTTTCATTATATTTTATGATTATCCTTGAGAAATGTCAACTAAATATCATATTTGATTTCAGCCCAAATGATATACGGCAATAAAAGTACAATTATAAATTTATACGGTATGGCTTCGTTTGAAATAAAAGAAAAAATATAACCAGCATTGATGGTTTTAAAAAAATTTGTAACATGATAGTGTAATGTTTTTTGTTGGAGAAAAATATAGAAGAGAATATGCAGTGAATGGAACCAATAAGAAAGAACATAAGTGCCACGCAGGCACGTTTCTTCGCCAGCAGTGACTTGTCTGAAACGTGTCTCTCGGGATTTTTTGTCGGCTACTCCACAATTATTGGAACTCTCGTCGTTTTCTTACTTAGAGTAATGCTTATAATATCTATCGTACACATTAACTAACTAACGACCACTCGTGAATTGTTCTGTATGACTTAGTCCCTTTGTGTTTTGAATGGTTACCAAAATTATTCAACAATTTCGAAACGTGATGTCTCGTGAGAAGAAACTTGAGTTCGGCCTAGACTAGGCCCATTTGTCATATGGCGTTGGGTCCCGAGTTGGAAATCAAATTAAGAACAATTTGACCCTGATCTTATTCTTATCCTTATCTTTTAGAAGGGAATCACTATCTTGGCTCTAGTTTGCGGAGATGGAAACGGCAGTACATGGTTTCATGAATAGCAAAGCTCACTCGATCAACCTCTCTCAAATCTGGAGAAACATAGGACATGAAAGGACGATTCATAATTCAAGCTTGCAACTACAACTAACATTAACATGCATTCTAACATCACCCATGTTAGAAGCATAAACTATTCTTATTGTTGAAATTGTTGATATTGTTGTTGCATCTCTTGACATTAACATGCATTCTAACATCACCCATGTTAGAAGGCATGCTAACTTCTTCATCAAAATTGATTAAATTCGAAACAACTGCTACTAATGAACATTTACATCATCAACATGTAGTAAACAAAGAACAACAAAGAGTAATTGAAAGCAATTTGAAACAAAGCGACAACTTTTTAAGACTTACCGCGACTCTTTTGTGTTTCATATAAATCAAAAAGATTTATTCTACTACTTCACTAAAACAACTCAAAACTAAATACTATTGTGTAAGACTCGAACCAAATTATTCTTCACAAAGACATCCTAGTTTATTTATATGCTAACTATGCACATGGTTCACTTAAAATAACTATATAAAGTTCATTTTCTTAAAGGAAGACAAATCATTTACAACAAATACTAGCCAAGAAAAACGGAAATCAAAATGTACGATTAGTAATTACTTCTTTATGACAAATGCATCTCATACTCAACATGATTGTTTCGTCTCATCAAAATAGTACAAGTTTTGTAACACACCAGATTAGAGTAAAACACTAACATACTATACCAACAACATGAACCAAACTTGGGTCTACAACACATCCACACTCTCAAATCACTGATTCCAAAAACCTAGTAATGATGTTTCCGGTTCATAAGAAACTGCTTAGTTAAACCACAACCCAACGCCTCATCCGGTACATAACCAATCCGGTTAACACCTTCAGCGAAAACCACACCCATACCCATATGCAAATGCGGTTCAATATGACAATGAAAAAACCAAACACCAGGATTATCCGTCACAAATCTCAACGCCGTCCAACCATACGGAAACACAACCACCGTATTCCGTAACGGCGGATTCTTCAAATTAAACCTCTTCTCATCAACCCCTCGCCGGAACTTCCCATCGCCGTATCCCAACACCCAAAAATCATGACCGTGCAAATGCCACGGATGTATCTCACTACCGTTTCCCAATAGAACATTCGCGTTCTGTAAAATAACGTCCACGGTTACATTAAACGGAAACACATAAACCCCGTTTCCTTGCGTCGTGTTCTGAAACTTCGGCGGATTCATGATATCGTACTCCACCGGAAAATCAACCGGCGGTGGTCTCGGATCGTAACCGTATTTCAATCTGTACTTAACGGATCCGAGATACGGCGTCGCCGGAACGGCGAGTGAGACGTTGTTGATCGCCCATTTTGTAGCTCCGTCGATTTTGTTCTGCGTACCGAGGAGGATCAATCGCTTTCTCACCTTCCTCGGCGGAATCGGAGATCCGATCGACGAGAAGATTCTGTTGGAGAAGTTTTTGCTCCGATCGAAATCGTTCCAGAGAGGAGTCACCGGAGGTGGAGAAGAAGGGAGTTTCGAGGGAGGGGCAGTTACGTAATTTAACAGTGCGAGTGCTTGTGGTGTTTTGGGTTTACGGCCACGGACTCCGACGGAGATGAAGTAGTTTTGAGATGGATCTTGGTTTGTCGTGAGGAGGACGGAGTAGCTCTCGCCGGAATATATGTCGACGTCGTCGGTGGTAAACGGCGTGATGTTGTTCCCGTCGGCTTCTACCACCACTAGCTTGTGACCCTGCGCACGTGTTGAAAAAATCAGCACACGTGTCATTAAAATGTAATACAAATATACTCTTTTTGATAATATTGGACTTATACGAAGAATTAGGCCTTTGTAAATGGGCCCGTATAACACAAATTAAGAAGATTCTGATTGTGATTGTAGAAAACAAAAACAAAAAAAACTTTTAAAGTCAGTTTGTAAAATCACTTGCATATGGGTTAATTTTCTTTTATAAAAACTAATCTTATTGACATGAATTTTAGAGGAGTGGATAATTGAAATGATAAGTATCTTAATTCTCCTTGTTTGTTTTGTTGCAATTAATGATTTAAATATCAAGAAAATGACATTAAAAAAGTCAAAATAATTATACACAAGATATATATATATATATATATATATATATAGGCTACTAGGCTAGTGGCATGCATGACAACTTCTGTTCAAATTAGCATAAATTGAATTGAACATGAGTTGGGTCTGAAAGTCTGAAAAAGTAAGGTCATTTTCAGCAAGCTACCTACTGATTGAGACCACTCTTGCCAATTATCACTCTCTCCACGGAAACATGATTAACATGCTCATGCTCGACTCTCAATATCTATACCTATATATATGTATCAATTTGTGTGGTGTAAAATTTGACACAATGCATTACTATAATATATTATAAGGAATTAAGGATGAATATATTATTTCAACAATGGGTCTGAAGAACAGAAGATAGAATCTATGGACCTACTACTCCCACCATACTTTGCCAGTCTCAGTACCAGCTCATCTAATTAATAATTCTATCAAAAGATTTATGAGGACCCATCATTTCGATATCTCTTTAAGAAATTATTGTTGTTAAATTTGTCACGTCTATATTTTTTTTCTAATTTCAGAAACCGTCCCACTATGCTCCTACTTTTGTCTGTGGTTAAATTGGCCCATGTGTATTGACTTCCCGCCAAAAAAAGAGATTTTTTATGACTATGACCCATTAACAAAAGCCATTATAGATTTTTGTCAGCATACAAAAAAACTGAAAAGTTTCTGCAAAAATTTATCAGATTCCTATCATTTGGTTTTAGCTAATTCCTATCATTTGGTTTTTAGCTAAAGATAACTCCCCGAGTTATTCTTTTCACATTTTTGCATGAGATTTTATTGACCACTTTGTATGTGAATATATAAGTTTGAATTTTCGTTTTCTTTTTTTTTTTAAAAAAATTGTTGGGTTTTTTTTTTTGTATATCAAATTTGCGTGTGAAAATAGTTTTTGGGGAGTTTTCGGATATCAAAATAAATAAAATGGAGAAATAAAAATGTGAATAAGTAAGTAAGGAACCTGAATAGCCAAATTGAGGGAGGCAAGAGCAGTGGTGCTAGCGAGTCTGATTCGGTAAGTCTTGTTAGGCTCGACGTTCAGTACTTGTGGTGCGCACTGGCTACCTTTTTTAAACGTGCACGCTGGTAACGATCCGTTGCTAAGATGAGCCGCCAGTGAACAATTGAATTGTCCCCTCCCATTTATCAATATGCTCTATCAATTTTACACCAAAACAAATGATTAACAAAACTAAAAAAAAAAAAAAAAAAAAAAAAAAAAAAAGGGGAAAAAATTTTACTTTTNGTAGTAAATTTCACTGTTGACTAGAGAAAGGTATATCAACTTTTGCTAGTTTTCAAAGCCATAGTGGCCAATGTATTCATTAATGGAAACGTAATTATTCAGAGATATCACATTACAAGAATTAGCTAGAATTTCACTTTTTTTCAAAAAGAAATTTGTCCATCTGTGCTCGTGCCTGTTGCTCCACTGTACAACTGGAAAAAGAAGTGGACCTACTTATTATTTTTATTTTATTTTTAAGTAAGGTGAAACTTTTGAAAAAAAAATATTCTCTGATAAAATTTAAATGTCTAACTAGCAATGCTAATAATAACAACATGCGCCGAGAGCCTCGTAGTCCAGTGGTCAGTACCACGGCATGCTCGTTGGCACCCCGGGTTCGACCCGGCGTAGTAACAAAAAAAATAAATAAAAAAGTTGACAAAAAAAAATAATAACAACATGCATGCTACGATTTACTTAATAAAAAATATACTTGTTATTATTAATGCAATTATTGTATAAAGCAAAAATAGTTTATAGTAAAGGAAAAAAATGATATAAAATGTTTTACTTGTGATTCACCGATCCAACGCATGGGTTTAGCAGAAAGACCGAGTTCTTGGGAGGGAATGTCCTCGTGCCACCAATCACTTAGCAAGAGATTAAACTCTCCATCGTATCTCAACCTCTCCTTCTGTCCTTTCGCCACGTCCACGATCAACGGTCCGTATAGACCAGCAGATCTCTGCATGCCATAGTGTCCATGGTAGAAGTGTGTTCCGGGCTGCACACAATCCACAATTTGTTAAAAAAATAACAACTTAATTATATTTTAGTAAGAAAAAAAAATGTTACCTTGTCAACAGTAAAACGGTAAGTAAAAGTCTCGCCAGGGCTAATTGCACACTGAGTTACTCCTGCTGCTCCATCTGCCCATGGTGTCCCAATCTATATCATTTAAAAAAACACAGACACAATTAATTTAATTGTTCCATAATTTAGTTTTTTTAGTACTAATCTTGAATCTTGATCTAGTTTATGCATGCAAAAGAATACAAGATATACGAGTAATGTCATAGACTAGAAACCAAAATTCAACTGAATGTCCTAGGAAAATGTCTGTGTTTGACTTTTTCATAAATATAAACACTTTTATATATATATATATAAAGGTCAATTAAATGTTGTGATAAATTAAAGTGGACAATAATAAATAGAGTCCAAGGGATATAACAAACATCCGAAGTAAGAGTCGTAAATGTAGTGCTAAGTGCTAGTAATAGAGAAAGAGTCATGCATGGCATGTGCTTTCTAAAGTCATAAACACCATTATTTTCTGCAACTTCACACCCATTTTCTTTCTTTTGTCTTTATCATCTAACGACAACAAACCTGTTAATATATGATTTAGTATTATCATAGTCACAATTATTTTGATGCTTTATCGGTATAGCAAAAAGAACACAAACCAAAGAAGAAAGAACATTGAGATCTGAAGAAAAATGTGAGCACTTAGCAATGTTTCTTTTTCTTAAGTGAAAATGAAATATATTTTTTTGTTATAAATTTGTAAAAGTAGTAAGATGACCTGGCGGATTCCATGCCAATGGATGACAAGACCTTCGGTGGTAAGCTTGTTGGTTAAGTGGACAACGATGGTGTCTCCGGCGACGGCACGTATGGTAGGGCCAGGAAACTGGCCATTAACGGCCATGACGGTGCCTTCTATACAATCAGGAGACCAGAACATGTACTCAACCTCCCAATGAAACTCTCTCACGGTGGCCAACGCCGTGGGAGCCAACATAGCCAGCACCACTATCCACCAACACAAACCCATTATGTTTTAATGGCTTATGTATGTGAATGATGATGTGTGTTCATCGTTCATGGTATTTATAGAGGGGGGAGAGGAGGGATAGAGAATGGACAAAACAATAATAGTTTGGTTTTTCTGGTCAATAAGGATATTAAATTTTATTTTTCTGTATATTTTTTTGTCTCTGTTTTTGGGTTTGGTGGTGGCAATGTTGATGGACATAATTATGATCGTGTAAACGATTGAAAAATATCTAAAGAAGATTCGGAATACTAGTGATCTCTCATGTTACATGTTTTTAGGGTGACCCTGTTGAAATTGTCGTGTAACATGAGATCACGTCCACAATCTTTACAATGCCAACTTCTATCAAGCTTTAGCCTTTAGGTTCTGAACATGTAATGTTATTAATGGTTAGAAAAAAATTAAAAGTAATTTTTTCATATAAATGCCTATATGCTTGGTAGATGTCAAATCAATTTTTGCGTATTTTATACTCCCTTCATCTGTAAAATATTTTTTTTGTTTATAAAAAACTTATGTTTCACAAATGTATTATTATTAATTTTTTCTATGCACATTTTATAAATTAATAGTTCTAAATTGTTAAGTTTTAAGAAATATTAGTTTAATTTATTTTGCAATAATCAATTATTATTAGGTTTGAATTATATGGAATTGTTTAATGTTGAAAATGATACTCCCTCCCTTCGGAAAATAAAGTTTTTTATTCTTCGTGTTTTCACACATATAAATCAAGATTTAATATTTTATAATAAATATATTATCATTCAACAAAAATCAAATTTCAATAACTATAGATCAATAGTAATTAGTTATTTTAAAAAAAATCAATTAATATTTCTTGAAATTTATAATTTACAAAATCAAATGCATTGAAACTTTTCAAAATCTATTTTTATGAAACAAGATCTTTTTTTAAAATAAAATTCATTTTTGTGGGACGAAGAGAATATATTTATTATGAAATAATATGACAAAATTAACAAATTTAACCATACCTTTTAACATGATATAGCAAGTGGTCCCAAGTATAAAAATGACCCCAAAAGCTGTATATGTGTAAAAAAAAGCTGTATGTTTATAACTAATTTTAAAGTTAATCATGTTATGTTTTTCTTTTGGACTCAACAATCATGTTATATAAATGAAATTGACAAACTCTAAACAAAATACATAACAGTAAATACTATAACATATATGAAAATGTTGAGGACTATTGACTATTGTAAGCTTAATTATGAATATAGTTGAATATTATATATCAAACTATATAACATTAACATCATTCATGTGTTAATAGAGGGAGAGAGGGAGAGAGAATGGGTCATCATAATAGTTTGGGTTTTCTGGTCAAAAAGGAGATTTATTTTTTCTCTATATTTTGTTTTTTGTTTGTTTTGGGTTTTCTGGTCAAAATATATTTAATTTTCTCTATATTTGTTGGTCTTTTTGTTTTGGGTTTGGTGGTGAAAATGTTGATGGACATAATTATGATCTGTGTAAGCGATTAAAAATCTCTAAAGAAGATTCGGAATACTAGTGATCTCATGTTACATGTTTTTAGGGTGGCCGGTTGAATCTGTCTAATAAGATGATATCATGTTCGTAGTCACAATCTTTATAATGCCAACTTTTGTCAAAGCTTACCTCTTGTTAGGTTTTGAACATGTAATGTTATTAATGGTAATAACATTAATGGTAATAATGTTATTAATGGAATCATTTTCGGGCGGTTAGATTCCAATATGTTAGACATAATATAAATAAGCTAGCCAATAGATTAGCTAAAATGGGCTGGTCACAATACTCCTAATATCAGATATATAATTTTATATTCATTTCTTTATACTTTATCTTTTTTAATATTGTAACACCTTGATTATATAATAATATCAGTTTTTTTTTTAAATGTCATTAATGGTAATGAAATTAAAGTAAATTTTCACATAAATGCTTATATATATGTTGGGTAGATGCCAAAATTTAGTTCCGCCATTCGACATTTTTTTTGTTAACTGGTTGTTTCATTAATAGTTGCATAGTTTACAGTGTTTACAACGGTTCCAAAGTTTACAAGTTACTGAGATGTGTAATGGTTACATATGCTATTTGAAGCTGTAATGGGTGATATAGTTCCTAAGAGTCTCCACAGAACATCACACTCTTTAAATTCAGCTTCATGACTTCGTATAGTGCCATCTTTAAAGCTTCTATCTCTGCATCCAAAGGGTTGGCTATTGGGGGAATCGATGAAGCTCCCGAAATTTTCACTTGAGCTGTCTTGTCCAAGATGATCCAGCCTATACCAACTACTTCATTCTCTGCGTTCCAAGACCCATAAGTAAACAAAAATAATTTGCATTGTTTTAAAAAAATTCCTGATAAGTCTTTGGTTCATGTTGGGGCTCTAGTAATCTATGTTTTGAGAGATTCTTAATGATATCTTGATGCTCTTTATCCTCACTACAAGTCTCTAGCCAAATGTCATAATCTAGCTTAATTTTATGCAAAATCAGTGGGATGAGCCATTTTATTACTTGAAAGAGTAGGCTATTTCTAGCCTTCCAAAATCTCCAAGCAACAAAAGGTAATATTGTTCCATTTTCTCCAAAGGTCTTGAGAACATTCATCATATATGCAACATTTTCATGGAGTGAACTGGAAAGTAATTGTCACCTTTCATCTTTCCTTTTGAAGCAAATTCCCAGATCTTCTTAGCAACTCTACATTGGAAAAGAAGGTGGTTTATGGTCTCTGCGTCGCTCCCACAGAGAATGCAATCTGTTGCAATCTTGAGCTTTCTTCTTTTTAAATTATCTGCAACTGGTAATGTGTTCTTAGTTACTTTCTACAAAATTTTTTTGATTTTTTATGGCACCTTCCATTTCCATATGTCTTTAGTTTTATCAAATTGATTTCTATTGGAAGTGGAATCGTTCTGCCCATTTTGCATGCCAGAGAGCTCATGATTTAAATGGTATCCAGATTTACTACTATAGTCTCTATTCTTGGTAAAAATCCAAGAGATTGAGTCTGGTTAACCTAGCATTGATGGTCGGATGGAAGTGATAAGTCTTTTGTCTTCTGGATGGACCAAAGCATGAGGTCTTCATTCCATTGAGATGAGCATGGAAATAACAAGTCTTTAACTTTTAAATCATTATGGGAAAGCAAGTTGTTGGTTCTAGCAGGTCTAGGCGACATTGTGGCTAGTCAATTGCCTTGGTTTACTCTAATGTTGGCTCCATCTCCTACAACCCATTTTTTTAGACCTTTTTTTAATAAAATGTTACCTTGAAGCAGACTTTTCCAGGCATGGCTACATCTCTTAGTTGCTTTTGCTTCCAGAAGATGGCCTTTAGGGAAATATTTTGCTTTGAACACTTGTGCAATTAGAGTATTTGGCTCAGTCAATATTCTCCAGCTCTGTTTTGCTAGCAGTGCTCTATTAAAATCTTGAAGTTCCATAAAGCCCAGACCCCCTTTCTGTTTAGCTTCAGTCAACTTTCCCCAAGCTATCCAATGAATATTGTCTCTCTCCGGCTTGGATGACCACCAAAACTTTCTGATCATGGCTGACATTTGTTGAAGTAGCTTCTTTGGTAATAGAAAACAGCTCATGGGGTATACTCGTATTGATGTTGCGACTGCCTTTATCATAATCTCCTTTCCTGCAGGAGATAAAAAATTTGAATACCAATTGTCAACTTTTTGGCTAACTCGCTGCTTTAAGTATGAGAAAATGTCATACTTGTTTCTACCCACAAACTCAGGGAGCCCCAAATATTTACCAAATCCTCCTATTTTCTTGATACCCATAAACTGTCCTAAATGATGCTTGACAGACTGATCTATTCCTTTACCAAATGACAGGACAGACTTTTCAAAATTGATCTTTTGACCTGATGCTTGTTCATACTTCTTAAGTATGGTTAATATATTTTGACATTCAACTACATTAGCTTTGTAGAATAGGAGAGAATCATCTGCAAATAGTAAATATGATATTGCAGGACCAAATCGAGTAGCTTTAAAACCATGTATGATTCTCCTATCCACCCCATCTTGCAACAAAGCTGAGAGTACCTCTGAACATAATAAATAAAGATACGGTGAAATTGGATCACCTTGTCTGATACCCCTCTGAGGTTGGATGTGACCAATTGGTGAGCCATTTATCAAAATTGAGAAGCTGATTGTAGTAATGCATCGCATGATCCACTGGCACCATGTATCTGCAAAACCAATCTTTCTTAGTATAACATCAATGAATTTCCATTCCACTTTATCAAACGCTTTACTTATATCAAGCTTAAATGCCATAAATGGCTTTTTAAGCTTTTTTGTGTGTAAGGAATAGAGAAGCTCGTGTGCTACCAGTACATTATCTGTGATTAGCCTTCCTGGAATAAAAGTTGTTTGATTTTTTTAGATAAGCTTATTCAGATGAGGTTTAAGCCTTTCAGCCATGATTTTTATATGAGTTTATAGGCCACATTACACAGGCTGATATGTCTAAAATCTTTTACTAATGTGGGGTTTCTTACTTTAGGGATAAGGCAGATGTGTGTATGGTTTATTGTTGGATCTAATTTCTTATCTTCAAAAAGGAGATTTAATGAATTTGAGCACACCTGTTTTGAGAGTAGACCAATGATCTGCAGGTACTAGACAATTCCCAATTTGCAGCTCGACATCCGGAACAAAGCCTTTAGCGACCACCGAGGAAGAATCAGCTAAGATGATCGGTTGCTTGGAAAGTTGTTGGCAAGTAAGACCGAGTCTTCGGGCGAACTCTTGAGACATGACATTAACTGTGGCACCAGTATCACAGAGAGATTCTTTCATCACCATTCCGTTGATTGAACAATCGAAGATAAACCTGCCCGGACAGGCCAACTTTTCCAACTTCTGGAGGGTGGGTGGTGAGGTTTCTTCCTCTTTGGCNGCCAACTTTTCCAACTTCTGGAGGGTGGGTGGTGAGGTTTCTTCCTCTTTGGCAATGTGCATAAGCTGAATGTTGATATCTTTGATCTCTTTTAGTACCATTTCCACGCCGTTCTCAATGCTTTCGTTGNGTGGGTGGTGAGGTTTCTTCTTCTTTGGCAATGTGCATAAGCTGAATGTTGCTAGCTTTGATCTCTTTTAGTACCATTTCCACACCGTTCTCAATGCTTTCGTTGGAAGCACTTAGTTGCTTGATGTAACTCCTAATAGCCGGTGAATTCTTGATGAAACGATGTGAAGGAGACCTCATAATCACANGCTTGCCTTTTAGCTTCAATCTCCTTCTCTAATTGTTTCTCAGACTTCATAGAAGGCACTGGAAAGGGGACCTTGGATGATAGACGCATTTGGACGTTGAAACAGGTGGATTTGAACTTATTGGTTCTGTCCTGTCTGGGTGTCGATCGACACCACGCCATTCTGATCTGTTTCTCG
>OVAP01005767.1:0-12627 GCA_900406295.1 Aurinia saxatilis
AGATCCTAGGATTGGAAACCTGATAGTCCATAAGTGGTTAGGATAGGTCAGATTCCCAGAGATATAGGGGACACGTTTTTTAGCAGTCTTTTCTGAGTTTTCAGGAACCCTAGCCCCAGTTTTCCAGGAACTAGCATTCCAGCTTTTCCAGCTCGTGTGCGTGTGGATACCAGTAGAGGTGCTACATCATTGGCACTCAGATCTCAATATCCTGACCTTTCCGCTGCATCATTCATCAGGTANTAGAATCATTAGCAGAGATCCTAGGATTGGAAACCTGATAGTCCCTAAGTGGTTAGGATATGTCAGATTCCCTACAGTATCGAAGGACAATGCTTATTGTAGTGCCCCGACCGCCCCTACCGGTGAGGTCCCCATGCCTTCTCTCGGCCCATGGGCCCCACCCCTGTCCGACGGTCGGTGCGTTAGTTTTGGGAGGCTTGGAAGACTCGTTTAGTATCCCTGCAATCACCACGAGATCTTTCCCCGTGTTTTGTCCTCACTCATACGATATTGCGAATCATTTTTCAATAGGTCACCCATCTTTAAATTGCTCCAGCTCAAGCACGCTTAACTCTGAAGTTCTCTCTAAACAAGTGACCGGAAAGATAAGTGCACTTTGGTGACATAGGTAGCCAAATCAATTCTCTTAAACCTTTCCACATATACCGTAAACCAAGATGTTATAATCACCCCCACTCACAGAGTGCAACGTCCTCGTTGCACACCAGGATCGTCACCCCCGACGGTGTGAGCTCATACGACTCCACACCCGTCTGGGTTCGACTCTGATACCAATTGTAACGCCCCGACCGCCCCTACCAGTGAGGTCCCCATGCCCTCTCTCGGCCCATGGGCCCATTCCTGTCCGACGATCGGTGCGTTAATTTCGGGAGGCTCGGAAGACTCGTTTACTATCCCTGCAATCACCACAAGATCTTTCTCCGTGTTTCGTCCTCGCTCACACGGTACTGCGAATTACTTCCCGGTAGGTCACCCATCCTTAAATCGCTCCAGCTCAAGCACGCTTAACTCTGGAGTTCTCTATGGACAAGTGACCGAAAAGATAAGTGCACTTTCGTGACATATGTAGCCAAATCAATTCTCTTAAACCTTTCCACATATATTATAAACCGGGATGTTACCCTTATTTAAACAATAACAAAGAAAAGGAAACTAAAAGACTACACAACAAAAAGGAAAAGAAGATAAAGGGAAATGTTTAAAACGATGATCAATATAGGTTATGCGGGAAGCTGACTGGTTAATTTACAGATTTTTTACTTATTCTTCTGGTAACAAATTGCTATAATGTTTCATCCATCCACAAGTATTATTTATGAATGTTTCATTCATCCACAAATACTATTTCTGGTTTTCTCCATATTCCAACATATAAGATAATAAAAAAGTAAATTGTTTTGGTGTGATACACAAATTTCTTTTGCATTAGATCACATGATCACTTTTCCCTTCTAACTCGATCCAACGTATGTAGTAAAACCTTCCACTCTTGAGTCCACGCGTCCTGGTTCACTTAGACTGCACCCAATCCCAAAACCAAACCACCAAAACCACAATCGAACCCACGTCCCCGATCACGAACGTTCTTGAGTTCGTCGAGATCACTTCCCCTGCAACATTGTAAGCCACGACCAGAGGAATTAACAAAGGATAATACCAAAACATACTCTCTTGTCCTATACTCAACAAACACAACGTCAGTCTCGTGGCTAAGTAGAAACCCGCACTGTTCCATAACCATAACATTATGAAGTTTCCCTCTTCCATTACGATCGAACCAATTTTCCGACCACTTCCTCGTCCAGTATCAAAAACGCCTGCAGGGGTTGGAGGACGGTTTGATAAGTAGCTGTGATTATCAAAGTTGCGACTGCTAAAAGAGCGTTTCTTCTTTCTTCAGAGATCCAAGAATAAGATCGAATCATCGTTGTTCGTCTTGATTCTCTCCATGTAAGGGGAGAACCGAGTAAATCCGATGTTTTCTTAACCTTAATGATAGAGAGCGGAGCCACAAGAACAAGAGTCTAATTCCAGAAGGAGAATCGAACTAGAGATGCTCTCTTTTGACAGTTCGAAAACAGAGACAAGAAGAACAAACGTGAAAGTACTCCTCTCGGTGCACAAGGCTCCTATTGTAAAACTTTGATTATTAATTCAAAACTGTTTCACAATGATAACTGAGATACGTATTTAAGCTAATCTAAGAAGCAAACGATAAAACCAAAACCTAGAAAATAATGGTGTTATACTTATCACCGAAGAAATAGAAAGATAAGACGATTGAAAAAACAAATGAAATGAAATGGATTGTCGAACAAAAAACCCAGTGTGTGTGATCGACAAAAAGCACGTGATGCGCTGCATCAGATCTCCCGGGTGGAGAAGGATTCGACCACGAATAAGGAGGCGCGTTATCGCCACGAAATGGATACAAGTACTTGACGTTAAAAACGTCGGAAGTGTTCAAATGGGGGGGCAGACGAACACGGTAGGCATTATCATTGATGCGAGCGACGACTTCAACAGGACCAATTTTGCGAGACTTAAGTTTATTATACTCGCGGGCAGGCAAGCGATCTTTGGTCATAACCACCCAGACCAGATCACCTACCTCAAACTGCAACTCACGGCGTTTCAAGTCCGTAGACGCCTTATACTTCGACGAAGGAAGCTCCAGGTTGTTGCGCGCACAAGAATGAATGTGATGCAGCTCAGAGCCGAACGTCTGTGCGTCACCATGAATGCGCGTGGAGTCCGGTAAAGAGCTAAGTCCAAAGGACCTCGTGGAACCACTTCATAAACAACCTGAAAAGGACTCATCCCAAGACTGCAGTTAGAAGCATGGTTGTGGGAAAACTCGGCCTGACACAACTTGGAGTCCTAACTTGATGTTATCACCGACAAGGCAGCTAAGGAGGTTCCCTAGCGCGTGGTTAGTCACCTCTGTCTGGCCATCGGAATGCGGGTGGTAGGCAAAACTCATGTCAAGACTAGTGTGGAGGAGCTTCCACAGGGACCACCAAAAGTGACTAAGGAAATGTGTATCGCGATCAGAAATGATGGACGAAGGAAGACCGTGAAGACGATATATCTCACGAAAGAAAAGGACAGCAACACGAACCACATCGGTCGTCTTCTTGCAAGGTATAAAATGTGCCATTTCGGAGAAACGATCAACAACTACGAAGATCGAATCATGCCCGCTCTGTGTACGTGGGAGACTAAGCACAAAGTCCATGCTAAGGTCTGTCCAAGGCTATATCAGAATGGGCAAAGGCATATACAACCATGCATTTGATGTCTTTCCCTTGGCATGATGACAGACCAACAATGCTCCACAACACACTCAACATCATGACGAAGAGAGGGCAAAATATAGGAGGCTGTGACGAGTTGTAATGTACAATCATGACCCACATGGCCTTCATTGTGTAGCTCACGCACATTTTGCAACCGCAGGCTGCAGTCATGGATGCGAATACGAGAGCCGCAAAACAGGAAGCCATCGTGAAGAGTATAATCAGCCGTAAACCCTTGGTTGACCTCTTCGAGAATGCGTCCAAAGAAGGGATCCGTCACATACAAGTCCGCAAAAGAAGAGACCATGATGCCTGCTCAAAGCGTCAGCTACGCGGTTTGTCTTCCCTGATTGATGGCGAATAACAAAAATGAATTGTTGGAGGAAAGCAATCCAGCCTGTATGCCGAGAAAAGACCTTAGCCCTGCTGTCAAGGTGTCGTAATGCCTCGTGGTCAGTGAACAAGATAAACTCCCGATAAATCAGATAATGACGCCAGTGCTTAATGGATTGCACAATGGCGTAAATTCGACATCATAGTTATTATAGCGGCCACGAGAACCTGCAAGCTTATCGCTACAAAATGCAACAGGCTTCCCATGTTGACTCAGAACAGTGCCAATGCCAAGCTTCGACGCATCACAGTGTAATTCGAACGGAACAGAAAAATCAGGAAACACAAGGATCGGAACCGAAGTAAGCTTATCCTTGATGAGTGCAAACGCTGCTGCGGCCTCGGAGGTCCATTCAAACTTCCATGTTCGCATACAGCTAGTGACCGGAGCCATGATACTACTAAAGTTGCTAACAAAGCGCCTATAAAAAGAAGCAAGGCCATGGAAACTCCGCACATCAGTGATTGTTCGTGGCGACGGCCAAGAACGGATGACATTCACCTTCGAGGCATCCATGGAAAGACCTTTATCCGAAACAACATATCCCAAAAACAAAACCTCCGATACACCGAAGTCACATTTCTGTTTGGCCGCAAATAGTCTATCCCGCCTCAACACCTAAAAAAAACAGAGCGCAAATGGGACTGATGGTCCTTCAAAGACGAACTGAAAATAAGGATGTCGTCGAAGTAAACGACCACAAAATTTCCGGGGAAAGGACGAAGGTCTTGATTCATGATGCGCATGAATGTGCTCGGAGCATTGGAGAGGCCGAAAGGCATCACAAGCCTTTTGCGAGACTTGAAAGCAGTTTTCCATTCGTACCCCGGACGAATACGGAATATGATGATAACGGCTTTTAAAGTCAATCTTGGAAAAGATAGAAACCTTCCCAATCTGATCCAACAAGTCGTCCAAACGAGGAATAGGAAAGCGATAGCGCACCGTGATTTTATTAATCGAGCGACTGTCAACGCACATGCGCCACGTGCCATCCTTTTTAGGGACCAGCAAGGCAGGAACCGCACATGGACTAAAGCTTTCCCAAATGTAACCCTTGTGGAGGGGGTCCTCCACCTGATGAAGAAGCTCGTCGTGCTCAGCGAGATTCATCCTGTAATGCGGACGATTGGGCAAAATAGCTCCAGGTACCAACTCAGTTTGGTACTGAATGTCATGCAAGGGAGGGAGGCCGGATGGCAAGTCGCTAGGAAAGACATCTGTGAAGTCTTGCAGAACCGTATCCAGTTCGGCACAGCTCGACGACACAGGTAAAGAACCCATCTCGGTGTGTAAAACTGCAAAAGCCACACCCTCGAGCTGATATTCTTTCTCAAACACAGCAGCCGAACACAACAAAGGGGTACCACTAGTATGAACAGGAGGTGCTGGAACAGGCGTCTCTGGTGTCGGCAATAGAAGGATTTGATGTGTCTTCGAAGTAAAACGATAAGTATTCTTGGCACCATCATGGATGATTTTACGATCAAATTCCCATGGACGTCCCAAGATAAGGTGAGTCACATCCATATTAGCCATATCACAGTAAGTACGCTCCTTGTAGTATGGGCCGATGGAAAAAAGAACCAACGATCTGTGCGTAACATTGGTAGCCACTCCCGATTGCAACCAAGTGAGAGACTAAGGAGACGGGTGAGGCTCACAAGGTATCTTTAAGTGCTGAACTGCATAAGAAATCACATTGTGGCTACTTCCTGAGTTGATAATGAAACTGCATACCTTGCCTTTGATTGTGCAAGTGGACTGAAAGATGTTCGTCCGCAACCATAAGTCACTACGGCTTGGAGGAACAAGGTCAACGAGACTCGAGACGAGGACAACTTCAGATGCGAGACGACGAGGCATGGCAAAGATCATGAGCAGAGCCCCCAAGTCTCCAGGAGTAGAACGAACATTGTCGTTTGTTCCATGGTCCTCATCCTCCGGAGAATCATAAATTGGCTCGTTTTGATCATAAGAGCCATCTAGCAATAAACCACGACGTGTTTGATTTGGGCAAGCAGTCTGACGATGTCCCAGCTCACCACAGTTGAAACATCGCAAACCATTAGGATGCGAAAATCGACGTAATTGTTGGTCATCAGTCCCTTGTTGTCCACGAGATGAGGCGGGCACAGAATCATTGTTGGCACGAGGCGACGAAGAAGCAGGAACTTATGCCTGCTCTGTAGTACGAGACTTGTTGGTCGAATAGGGCCAGCTCTTAGAGCGAGACTGCTGCTCAAAGGACGCAGCACGACGGTGAGCCTCATCGACGGTGGTAGGATCAAATTGGGCAAGTGAATTATGCAATTGTGGTCGCAGACCCCCAATGAAGCGAGAGACCAACTGAGTGTCACTATCATGTATCTCATTCCTCGTCAACAACAAGTAAAACTCCTCGGCATATTCATCTAATGACCGTGATCCTTGTTTGAGATTTTGCAGTGGATTATACATATTGCGGTCATAGTTGTGTGGAAGAAAGGTCTTATGCAAGTGTTTCTTCAACTTTTCCCACGACCGGAGCGGATCCTTGCATGCACGTGTGCGTGTGCTCTTGAGTTGTTGCCACCAAGACGCATCATGGCCGCGAAACTTAGTTGTGACGAGGGGAACACGGCAGTCATCAGGTACTTCCTTGAAATCAAGGACTTCTTCGACAACAACAATCCAATCCACAAGAGAATCTCCCTTGACTCCTCTGTGAAACTCAGGGATGTCAACTTTGAACCCAGATTCCCAACGATTGTCTCGCTGTCCCTGGTTGTTACGCATCGCGAGACGGTTCTCTGGAGGAGCTCGCTCATGTTGGCGCTCGTCTTGAGCAAACGGATTGTCCTCGTCCCAATCATCATCCTCTGCGAACAACAGATTCCGCTGGCCCCATTGATTAACCAAGGTTTCAGTTAAATCATGGATAGATGCATGGATAGTTTGCTGAATATTCTCCTGCATCGCTAGGATAGTGAGCCGCAGTTCGGCCCAATCGTTGGTGGTCTTACCACGGCGGTCATCGCCTTGGACCTTCGACTTATCTGCTTTGGGAGGCATCACGAGAACACGAACCACACAAGGAACGAACCGTGTCTGATACCAGCTGATAAAGAGCGGAAGCCACAAGAACAAGAGTCCGATTCCGGAAGAAGAATCGAACTGGAGATGCTCTGTTTTGACCGTTCAAAAACAGAGACAAGAAGAACAAACGTGAGAGTACTCCTCTCGGTGCACAAGGTTCATGTTGTAAAAATTTGATTATCAATTCAAAACTATTTCACAATGATAAGTGAGATAGGTATTTAAGCTAATCTAAGATGCAAACGATAAAACCAAATCCTAAAAAATATTGTGTTATACTTATCACCGAAGAAAAAAAAATATAAGATGATTGAAAAAACAAATGAAATGAAATGGATTGTCGAACACAAAGCCCAGTGAGTGTGATCGACCAAAAGCCCACGATGCGCTGCATCACTTAGGCCATGTCCAACAAGGGGTTTCAGACAAGGGGTTTCAAACTATATGTATATATAAATATTAGTTAAATATAAGAGGGATTCTTGAAAGAGGAGAGAGAGTGCCTAAAATCTCTTATTTAAGAGTCCTTCTCACCTCTTTTTACAATCTTCCTTCATATGTTATTTATATTTTGTTTTATATATTATTTTGAAACCCCTTTAAGAAACCCTTGTTGGACATGGTCTTAGTTAGAGAAACGTTTTCCACCATTTCTCGTAATCATTCTCTCTATATCTCTTTCTCTTTGTAGCACCGCAATATCAAGAACAGATAAACAATTCTTGTTTTCAATGTTAACGTTAATCTTGTTAACGCTGCGAGATGTAAAGCTGTGTTACCGTCTTTGTCTTTTTGGTTTATGACTCTTGCCTCTATCCATTCTGCATCTTTTTTACACAACCTTAGGATCCATCCTATGAGAATTTTAAGAACTATTAATCCGTCTCTTTGGTCATCGTTTTTTATAGTAATGTGAAGAGCGTTTTCTCCGTTCACGTTTGTATCCACGATGCTCTCCGGGCTAACCAAGAAGAATTCTGAAATCAGATCGATATTATGTCTCCGGTTTACAGCATATAACAATGGCGTCATGCCTTTTTGAGACAAAAATATTTTTATTACCAAAGATCGCATCAACTTGACTTCAAAAAAGAAAAAGATATATATTAACTTTGTAATACATGTCTCTAGACTATGTTTCAAAATAGTAAATGAAAAAGCTGTTTATTGATCTATACATACGTACCTTGTGTCCCTTTAAGGCGAACAAGGCTTGGATCAATCTTTACTAGTTCAAGAACAAACCAGAAAAGATCCTGATCGATTGCGAGATATAACGGCGAAAGTCCATCTGCATTAAGTTTCCGAGCAAAAGAAGGTTTTAAGTTCATCACTTCCATGGCGAACTCTGTTTCTCCGGCGACGACTGCCACATGAAGAGTACGTGGCCGATTTGATCGAGAACATATGTATTTTCATGAATTAATTCGTATAATAAATGGATGTTTCCAGATTTAGCAGCAGCCTTTGATCCGTTTAGTTAACGCATAACTAGTGACGATGATGATTAATGTTTAACAATCTTGCTAATTAAAAGATCTAATCACGTGACACGTAACGAAATTTAATACGTTAAGAAATAACATATAATGTGGCAGTATAGGTGGATGAATCATTGCCATCTCCTTAATCGAACGGTTAATATTACAGAGAAATGAATAATTGAAACAAAACATGATGTGACGTGGAATCACACGTAGATCAAAGTGTGGTAATTCGATGTGACGTGGTATCTAGCATTAAACTTTGATAAAAAAAATCAGCGGTATAATAAATTACTTTGATCAACGGCCGAGATTATGTTAAGAAATGATTTGTTACCTATTATAGTCTTGATTATCAAAAAAAGCACCAAAAGAGTAGCCGTTATAGAGAGCGTCCAAAAAACAAGGCCGCAACGGTCACATTATTTTCTCCCAAATATTCTAATCTTCTACATTCTCCATAGTAACGATTTCAAATCAAGAGTGGGAAACTCAAATTGCTATTGATGGAGTCTGCGAATTTGAAAAATGGGAAAGTGGCGACGACGACTCCGGTGAAAGATCGGAGTTTAAGATCGTCGGAGAATGTGAATCCGAATCTCTCACAGAAACGATCTCCGCTGGTGAAATCGGCGCAGAAGAATCCGAACCCTAAACCTACTACAACCCAGGCGGTGGTTTTCTCTCCCCGGAATCGGATTAGAGAGAGGAGGTTTGTCGTGGTGGCGAAGAAAGGGAAGAAAGATCCATCGCCTGGTGAGACCACTGTGGCTGAGATTGATTGTAAATGTGGGGAGAGGAAGAAGGGAAATATGAAATGTGTCTGTGTTGCGTATGAGACGCTTCGTGCTTCTCAGGAAGAGTTCTTCAAGAAACGAAGCGAATCAGACAAGGATAAGGTTGATTTGGAGGAATGTGATGATCTCGGAGACCCAAATGTCCAAGGGGAACAGAATCCAATAGGCGCTGCCACAATGAAGAGGAGAAGGGAGAAAGTGGTGGAATCCGGTAAAGTGATGAATCTTGTTGAAGCTTTTGAGAAGCTCACTTGCTTTGGTGCTTCAAACAAAGTAGAGAACCAATCCGAAGAGGACCAACATCATTGGAGTTCTTCGTTTTCTCCATCTGAATTGGTTTTAACAGCTAAGAATCTCGGTTTAGACCCTAAGGCCTCCGTCTCTTCCTCCTGGGATAGCACCCACGGCAGGTTAGTTTGTCCATTGTTGATAAAGGATCTTCCTTTGATTTTTTATCTTGCATCGTTCTGAATTGTTTGATCTGCTTATGTTTCAGTGTTTTAAGTGGGAATTCAAATGCTGGAAGAAGGAGAAGCAGAAGGAATGTATGTGTCCTGAATCCTCTTGTTAGTTGTTCAGTGCTTATATATCACTTGCATTTACATCCTAGGAATAGAGACAATTGATTTTAAAATGATACAATCTGTTAATAAACCATTGCAGAGTTTGGACTCATCAACTACAATGGGAAGTAGAAGATCAAAGAAGAAGCAGGTTAAGGTTACTTCATTGAAGCCCTTTAACCTTAGAACTGAGGTATGAGCATTTCCAATCAAAGTAGAGAGTTTTTGAACTCATGGTTGAAATTGAGTATTGACTGTTGGTTGCTGTTTTGTTCTTCTGTAGCGGAGAGGTAAAATGAAGGAGGAGGAGTTTACGAAGAAGCTTCAGGAATTAAAGATGGAGGAAGAAAAGATGAGAATCCCCATTGCACAAGGTCTTCCCTGGACAACAGATGAACCTGAGGTAAGCATTTTCTGCTTTCCTATTAGCATCAAGTTTGATCTTGCAAGCTCTAGTCAGGAACAGTAACTTGGTAATCTGTGGGATTCAAAAACTGTTTGATAGTTGATCTTGCCTCCTAGATATTTCAATTTTAATAATGTTTAGTTTCAAATTTTGTTTTGGTGTGATATCTAGTCGAAGGATTTAGGCGAACTTAAGTGGGTAACTGAAAACAGATGATGTTCTGTTAAGTATGAATAGCTTTGCAGTATTAACATTATAACGTAATTTTTATGTTTCAGTGTCTGATTAAGCCTCATGTGAAAGATATCACGAGACCAGTTGACTTGACCCTCCATTCAGATATCCGGGCAGTAGAACGCGCAGAATTTGATTACCAGGTAAACTTTGCTGATGCAATGCTTAACATTTACGTTTTGTTTGGTTTGAAATCCTCACCGTTGAGTAGTTGTGCCCTCTTATGTTTTCAATATACCTTTAGATGTAACCACTGAAGTGATATGGCTTCAGTAGGTTGTTGATAGTGTTAGAGTCATTTAGGGAATAGTCTCTTTTTTTTATTAACAGGAAGTGGATATGTTGTCGATAGTTATTCTCTTGTTCTTCCGCCAGTTCGCTCATTTTAAAGTGTGAATGTTATTCTAGGTTGCTGAGAAGATGAGCTTCATTGAGCAGTACAAGATGGAAAGAGAAAGGCAACAGAAGGTAAAGTTCTTTATGCTTTGGGCATATCCAATAATAGAGTTCTTGGTTTAGCTGATTTTGATAAATCAAGCATTTTGCTGGTATGTTTCTTTCAGTTGGCAGAGGAAGAAGAGATAAGAAGGCTGAGGAAAGAATTGGTCCCAAAAGCGCAACCAATGCCATACTTTGATAGACCATTCATTCCAAGAAGGTAAAATACTGGTACATAAATACTAAACTCCTGAATCTTCTTTCTTTATAAACGATCATAGGCTGCATTTTATATTTTTAAATCTCTATGAGACAGTTGATAGTTTCTAGTGGTTCTCTTTATAGAAAACTATCTTGTTATAACATTGAACTTACTTGCAAAAGCTGATACAATTGTTTCTTCCTGTTTTCCTTTATGATTTTCAAAGGTCGAACAAACATCCAACTGCACCGAGAGATCCCAAGTTTCATATACCACAACACAAGAAGATCAGATGCTGCAGTTCATCTTCATGGAGTGAAACCGGCTCCTGCATGAGTGATCTCAATTATCAGTATCTTTAAATAGCCTCTTTTGGTTTGCATTCACTTCAGTTATCTTTCTCTGTCTATATTCTAATCTTTAAGACTACATTATCATTTGTAAGAGATTCAAAGAAGCAACCAATTAGTTGCAATTTTTATAGATTTTTGTCTATCATTCACGTTCCACATCTGTAATGTTTACAGTCATAAATTGAGAAAATCCTCATGTTTGTCTGCAATATTCGGTTCACTTTCTGCATCAGAAATATATAACATATGTTCACCTTATGAGGTGTGATGTAACAAAAGGAGTTTGTAAAATGATTCATCTCTCTGCTTTCTATCAACTTCGGTTTTTCTGAAAACACTGCTACTGCTAGCTTTGAGAATATTTAAAACATTTCTTGAGATTTTTGTGAAGAAAAATGCAAAGCAAAATCATTGTGTAGGACAAAAGTTCAACAGCTTCAAAACATCACATTGGTTCGTCAAGATGAAGAAAACAGAAATGAGTAACGATCTAAAATCACAAAATCCAAAAAATCTCTGTAGCACTCTTGAGGCCAAAGCAGAAGCATACAGAGAACAACTGTCAGCCCTTCATGATTCAGCAGCAATATGCCCAGCGGTTAGACACTTACAAAGGCCTTGTTATGCAAAAGTGGTGTTAGAAAAAGAAAAAGAAAAAAATCATTAGTTTATCACAGTTCGTAATGTTCCCATTAAGAACTTGAACTCTTTTTTCGAATCTTCACCGTGTAGTTTCAGTGATCCATTGAGCATAACATCATTAGAAAGTATTGAGAACACACAAAATGGCGCAACTACGAGCATGTGCATAGACAATGCCAATAACACGACCCATTCTTTTGAACATTGCATTTTTTTTGGTGAGCTGCTGCTTTTTGCTTTGACTGAAGCTAACTCTGATTCCTCTGTTTCTGGCAATGGCCTCTTCACGCTTAATCTGTTGGAATACTCTATTACTTCAAACAGATTGCGGAAGAGAAGGTGTTGACTTGGAGTTCTGCGTCCAGGAGATTCTGGCATGCTTTCCTCCTAATGTAAAGTATGATGCACAATCATAGAGAATTTTGGATCAGGCATGAGATAAATGTATACTTACATGGCTAAATTTGCAGGAGTATACTTACAAATATGTTTAGTTTGTAGAATTAACTTGGATTAGCGGTTGATAGCTGTGAAAAGGGGACTTGCCTGTGAGCAAGCCATCTATTTCTCACAGGTTTTTTAAGATAGACTGTATTCATATTCTTACTGTACTCGAGGCATTCTTATGTTTTTTTTTAACTCTAATCTCTCTATTAGTTTCCTGTCTGGTTTCAGTTTGTCTACTGGAAGTACTTTGTGGAAGCAATTAGAGA
>OVAP01005768.1:0-12626 GCA_900406295.1 Aurinia saxatilis
CAACGTAGCAAAAAACCTTCTAGCCTCTTCATTAGGCTGTTGTACCCCACCTTCCCCTCCTAAGCCCGGAAAAAATGCATCATTACCTACGGAATTTCCCATATCTACGGGATTCACTATATCTACGGGATTTCTTATAATACCAACGGGATCTTGTTCATTTGACATTTCCTCTATCGACTCCACTACATGTTGTGCACTAGAACTACCAACATCTACTATTGACTCGTTCTCCCCGTGTGCAAACCAAATTTTGTAACCCGGCATAAATCCATGATTATACAAATGATTGTTTACTCCTAAAACTGAACCTCTTCTATTGTTCAAACACTTACAACAAGGACAATAGATTTTACCCTTTTTGTAGATTCTGGGATGATTTTCAACGCAAGTAATGAACTCTTTAATCCCATATTTGTATTCTTCTGTAAGTCCACCCGTCGCTGGATCAAGCATCGGTTTGTCCATCCATGATCGAAAATAATTAAAAGGATTCGAAGAAGAAGACATTTAGTTCGTTTTTGTTATTTTTTGGATGAGAAAAGTGTGTGAAAGAGAGAAGTGATGAGAGAAGAGAGTAATTTTTGAATTTATACTTAAATTTCCAACGGATTTCCGATGGCCAACTGACGGAAACCCATAACGGCTAAAAACGGCTATAAAAATGGCTATAAAACTGTGATATTTTGATCTTAACATTCACTTCTGTCCGTTGGCCGTCGGAAATCCGTCGGAAATTTTCGACGGATATCAAGCCGTCGGAAATTTTCGACGGATTTCCGACGGCTGTTTGTTCGTCGGATAGTCGTCAGTTATCCGTCGGTTTTCCGTCAGAAATTGTTTCGACGGACGACGTCCGTTATTTCGTCCGTCAGATTTGCCGTGTTTTTCTTGTAGTGTAAAAAATATTTATTATTATTTTTTGTTTTTAAATTATATTTGGTGATAATTATTGAGTATGAGTATGTGAACCCAAAAATACCCACATTCACCTTTTTAATCATACACCCTTTTTCTGGTAAAAAGTCATACATTTTTTTGTTGTTGTTTCCGTGATTAACGTAAAAAGCAAAAAACAGTATATGATTACTGCTAATTACCAAACCATTAACTTTTAACTAGTACCGAGTAATGCATCCAATATAATAAGAATTGAAGAGTTCGACCGCATGATGTTTGTCAAGCTCAAAATTGCTTACAAGTCTTGTTTTTTTTCAACCTTGAATCCATTTTTCCCGAAAAGTTGCACATTTTCTTTTGAGTTATAACTGATATCGATGTATCTTCTGGTCTAATTCTACAAAAAAATATTCAACAACTTAAACTTTGACTATAAAACAAAGTCCGAATAAAGAAATTGGGTGAATAGAAATTTCGCTTGCCACAAAATAAACATGTACACTACGTACTATTTAAAATCTACAGTAGTAGATACATGTGATTCACACATAAAGTATAATACATTTCTTTGTTAAATACGTTACCATAATATAAGAGAATTGAAAAAAAAAAAAAAAAAAAGAAGTGTTGAAATTGTATTTTTTGGTATACGTAGTCAAAGGTTTGTGATAGTAATAAAGAAAGTAAGGTTTGTGATATACTTTTCCACGTATCAACAACGATCAACCCATTTAATGAAGACGTGTGTGTTTGCAAACCCCATTTATAATAATAAGTCCCCCAACCAAACTTTTATACATTCATATTCATTCACTCTTCATCTTACAATGGGTAACAGTTTAGGAGGCAAGAAAATGACCAAGATAATGAAGATAGACGGCGAGACTTTTAAAGTGAAAAACCCGGTGACTGCGGAGGAGGTCTTGAAAGATTTCTCCGGGCATGTTTTGTTAGACTCTGAATCTGTAAAACACTACGGTGCCCGAGCCAAACCTATGGAGGGGAAAAAGAGGTTGGAGTCAAAACGGTTGTATTTCGTGGTGGAGCCGTTGGTGGTGAAGGAGTGTCCTATACCGAGAAGGGTAAGGTCTGGAGTGCAAATGAGTGCAAAGGAGAGACTTGAGAGTCTCATGCTTGCTCGGAGATCTTCTTCTGATCTCTCCATACTCAAACCTACTGAGGAAGGAGCCGTGAGGGTTAAGGTGAGAATTCCAAAAGCAGAGCTTGAAAAGCTCATTAGGGAAGGAGCTACTGAGGCCGAGGCTGCTCAGAAGATTGCTGCTCTCTATATGGCTAAACAGAGACATCAGGAGGAGCCTGCCGCGGCCGCCGCTACTTCCACCGACACGAGAGCAGTTAAATCCCGTTTGGTGAGTTTTATATTTTTCTCATTTGGTGAAAATATCTGTTGAAAATATTTTTCACTTTTCATATTGGAGAAAACGGAGTAGATAGAGATATATATGGTCAAGTTTTGCATGCTACTTTTTACACTTTAATGCAGATAAAAACAAAACACAGATCAAAGAGTTTTCCTTCAAGGGAAAGAACAATGAAATGCAGTGGAATGAATAGTCTTTGCTTTACTATAAAACAGGAACATCCAAACTGATGTTGAAATGTTGATTTTTGACAGAGACGAGTGAGTTTTATGGAGAAAGGAGGGGGAGGGAGCGAGATCAGCGTAGCTTGAAGTTTGGAACCAATATATATATATATATATATATATATAGATTTATTTAGACTGCTTCCCAACGTTTCTGCATTTCTTTGTACATAGAAAAACGCAGAAAGTTTGAGAGAAAAAGCTATTTTGAATGAATAATAATCCATGTATCTGTAGTAGCCAGAGTTTCTTATTTTGTACAGTGATGTTCTTCGTTAATGTTTCTCTTGTCATTTATTGATTCGCTGTTTCCCGGGAATGCTCTGCTTGTTCTATGCTCGTTTTGTCCTTCTTCCCAACTCGGTATCGATCTTCAGAGATATCTCCAATGTTTTTACCGATTGCATTATTCATATTTCATTTCAGTTACTTTTGTGTACAGTTTCAATAGTAACATTTCCCGACGCCTGCAACACGAGGGATCAGAGTGTTCCTTCCATCAGATTCATTTCACTAAAGACAAAGTGTCATCTTTCTTTTTATCTATCTTAACACGCATCTCTGTCTCGAATATCCCTTTGATTAGCTCTACCGCGCATATTTAAGATCTCCATCCTCTAACGGTACAACCATATTATCCAGCATTATTCTCGTCAACCGAGTCTCGATTCCACTAACACTTGCTTCACCTCCTCTAGCGTACTCATCTCCACCTTCGACAAGGCATAGATAATGATAAACAGCCTTTATAGTTCAAAATCTAACTAAGTTGCAGCCAGGAAAGGGGTTCTATATTTTACCTCCACATCCATCTCGAATGGCATTCACTATACCTCTTTTATCATCACCATGTCAAACAATTAATCCCATTCTATGATTCCTCCCTCCACCAGTCAGCACCTAAGCTAAGTAAAAGAGAGATAATGATCTCAGGTTCTATAACAACAAAATGGCGGTCAGGAGCAGTTTTTCTTGTCTCTAGAATACGTGCAGGGTATGCAGCATCAGCCATTAATTGCACAAAGAAAACTCCATCAGCTATATTCTCCATCACAGGTGAATGTAACATTGGTGAGGGTAGCTCATCACAGGTGAATGTAACATTGGTGAGACTTTATGGCCATGGAAGCTCATCCCGTCGTATGAGTCGCAGACATTTTCACCAAGCTCCTGAACACAAAGATCAATGAGAATATAGAGAAATCAATCCAAATCAAAAGATAGACCGAAATTGGGTTTGTTTTCAAGGGAGACAAAACCTGAGTGGCGTAGAATTGCCTCGACAATGCTATTTATAGACTGTATCTTGGTCCTGTGCTTTGGTGGCAGTTCTGTGAATAAAGTTATTTTTGTGTAAAGTGTTTGGGTTTTGAGACTTGATGACTCTCTTTTGTTGCTTTCCATTATCTCTGTGGAGATCTCCTAGTCATTTTGTTGAAATACAATAACCAGACTACTTAATTCGTTTTCTGAGTGTTAGATAATCAATTTGAGGTAGGAAAGGACTTAAACAACACATCTTGTTATGTGTTCCTCATTTATTCAAAGTGATTTGCCTCTTATCATCCTCTGCAACATTTTATACATTCGTGGGTTCAAATATCCCCCACCTTGATTTTACATAGACGAAATGGGCAAGTGTAAATAAAGTAAGCCGAACATGCCTTGAGGGAATAAACCCCAACTTAGTGAGTCTCTTACCAAGTGCCGAGGGAGTTTACTTGAACCACACCCTCGGCAAAACTCCCTCGGCGTAAAACAGAGGCTCCTGATAAGGCTCGTTGTGCATCCTCATTCTCGAAGAAGCCGAGGGCTCTTATCCACAGAGTCCTCGTCGACACTTATCACATGGTCTTATCAAGGACGCCGAGCTCGTCCACATAAGGCAAGAGCTCAGCATAAGGAACAACGTCTCGGCCATGTCTGGGACTCGAAACTAAGGCCGAGGAGTTTAACTTAATCGACCCCTCGGCTAGCCTTTGTCTCTCAAAAGGCCGAGCTCGTCATTACATGATGGGGCGAGCGATTCGCAGGAAGGCCCATATCTTGTCAAGGGAAGTCGAGGACATCCGGGTCCAAAACTGGGTGAACCTACCTAAAGAGAAAAAGAAAGCTGAATCAGGAAGATACGAGAAGATTGCAAGGATACTACTGATTCTGCAACTAATACTGACCGGTATTAGGAGAATCTGATCGCTATGGAAGACTCAAAACTAGAAATGTCCCTTGGTTCTTTGACAAAGAAATAACGAGTCACAACCAGAATTATGCGGGATATGACCCTCGAGGTATTACCTTTTTTCCTGATTTACCACAGATACTAATGCATCTTCTAAATTTTTTGAGTAAGACTGTAAGAGACAGAGTAGATGAACCAAATGATCTTTAAAATTGCGCTCTCTATGTGAATGTGTCTGAGGCCCCTTACGTTTAGGTTGAATGATCAGGGATTGTTTTATCAGAGACCCCAGAAATACCGAACTTCATAAGCTTCAAATCCTTGATTCCAAAGATGCTATCTAACAGGAAAAAAGCTTTAGAGAAGTTGAGGGAGAAAGGTAAAGTCTGAGCCCAAGTCAGGAAACAAAAAGGAGACTGAAATATTTCTTCCACCTCTCGAAAAACAAGCTCTTGGACCTGTGGTGGAAGCAAAACCTGCTTACATAAGCTATCCCTATCTCTTTTGATGCTTCTTTTGTTCATAGTCAGTCACTCAACACACACAAAGTGAGAATCAATAGCTTCCATTTCATTATGCAAACAATCTGACACACTATATGTATGATGTTTCTCTGTTTGGTCTTCCTATTACACAAAAACCTGAAAAAAATACTGTAACTAAGAGTGGAATAGAGACTAAGTGGCCTTTTTGTCCATGTTAGTGATAAGCCTCTTCATCTGAAACCTCCAGAAACAAAAGTAAGCGAAACCAAGTCCGATCAACACATAAACCCAAATCTTATCTTCCCCAGTCTCCTTCTCCGACGAAACCTCTTCTATCCCAAACCACTCCCTCACCTTCCCTTCTATATAATTCCCCGTTATACCCTCCATCACTCTCCCATACAAAACATACACCCTATCCTGCCCGCCCACTGTCACTGCAGTCGCGAAACCCTCCTCGTGGAGGTCAATCTCGTCGTAAACCACTCCTTCACTCCAACTATCTTGGCTCTTGAGTAACCAAAGCTTCTTGTGAGACACCACAATCACAGTACCATCTCTCCTCCTCCTAGCCACCCCGTCCGCCGCAATCAGATCACCGTTCAAAAGCACAACCCTAGCCGTTCCACTCTCTGCGTCGACTTTGAACATCTTCCCTGTATTGCTCTGCACCACCAGGAGGTATCCTTTGCTGTTGTAAACAATCCCGTTGAGACCGCAATCGCGGAACACCGCGTCTGCGTCTGCCACCACCGGCTGCGAATTGAACATCGGCGAATTAGAGAAGATCGTCGCTCCTCCGTCGCGATCGACCTTCCAGATGAAATTCTTCGCGGAATTGGTGACGTAAGCGTTGCCGTTGTAATCAACCGCCACGTCGTTCGCTACATCTCTGGCGATTTCCTGGTCGTCTCCGGGGAGAGGAGGGAGAGGAGAGAGGAATACGCGACGGCCGTTTTGGCGGAGATCGTAAGCGGCTAGGGCACTGCAATGTAAAAGAGGCGCGGCGCAGTGGATTGCGGCGAGAAGACGGCGATTAGTGGAGTCAATGGCGAGGCCGAGGATGGTGGCGTTCTCAGGTAGATATGGATCGGAGATTAGGGTTTGTATAACGCCGGCGTCGGAGACGGAATGAATCGTGCGGCTGTGGAGAGAACCGACTATGAAATGTTGGCCCGCTGGATCCCAGGTTAGTCCCTCTGGATAGAGAGCCGGTGATCGGAAGTTGATTACGTGGCCTTTCGTGGCGGCGGATGAGTCAGTTAGAAGTCCGATTAGCACCACGACGGTGAAGAAGATCGAGATAGGTAAAGACGATGGGAATCGATTCGATGACATTGTTCGATCTCGATTTATGAAAATTTAATTTCTTTTTTAAAATAATGTTTTTGATGTATGAATGAACAAGATTTAGTTATAGACCAGCTAAATAATACTCATTTTCCCTCTGTATTCTAACTTTGCCAAAACGAAAAGAAAACACTCAATGGGCTTTGACTTTAGGCCCAAATATAATACCCCAATAGTTTGTCTCTCTCTTTGCTCTGTAAACATCGTGTGGCGTCTCTCGTCTGTGTCTTAAGAATTTCCATGGAGTAGTATGTCTGAGAGTTGACATGAATAGCTTAAGAGACGGGTTCTTACGTCACATACACTCCATTAAATCTGGTTGGACCTTGTCGGCTATCTCCTCGAACCAGCTCGTTAGCCTCTACTCCAAAAATGGTTTACTGCGAGAAGCACGGAATGTGTTCGACGAAATGCCTGACAGAAATGTGTACTCGTGGAACGCAGTAATATCGGCTTACGTGAAGTTTAACGATTTGAACGAAGCGCGTGAATTGTTCAGAAAGGCTGATTTTGATAGGGACTTGATTACTTATAACACTTTGCTTTCGGGGTTTGCTAAAACTGATGGGTGTGAGAGTGAAGCCATTGAGATATTCAGTGATATGCATAGGAAAGAGGAGGATGGGATTTGTGTAGATGAGTTTAATGTCACTACTATGGTTAAGCTTTCTGCGAAGATATGCAATGTGTTTTATGGTGAACAGTTGCATGGTGTCATGGTGAAAACTGGGAATGATGCAACTAAGTTTGCTGTTAGTTCTCTTATTCATATGTATTCCAAAGGTGGGAAGTTTAAGGAGGTTTGTAAGGTCTTTAACGGGTCGTCCATTGAGTGGGTTGATGTGGTGTCTAAGAATGCCATGGTTGCAGCATATTGTAGAGAAGGTGACATTGAAAGAGCTTTGAGTATATTCTGGAGAAATCCAGAACTGAATGATATAATTTCATGGAATACGATGATTTCAGGATATGTGCAGAATGGATATGAAGAAGAAGCTTTGAAGATGGCTGTTAGTATGGAGGAAAGTGGGTTGAGATGGAACGAACACACTACCCCGGCTGTACTAAGTGTTCTGAGTAGTTTAAAGAGACTGAAGAATGGAAAGGAAGTACATGCTCGAGTATTGAAGGATGGATCGTATTCTAATACATATATAAGTAGTGGAATTGTGGATGTTTACTGTAAGTGTGGATATATGAAGTATGCGGAGTCTGTCCATTCGTTATATGGTTTAGGAAACTTGTATTCAACTTCTGCAATGATTGTTGGATACTCGTCTCAGGGCAACATGGTGGAAGCAAAAAGGTTATTTGATTCTTTATCTGAAAAGAATCTAGTGGTCTGGACTGCAATGTTCATGGGATATCTCGATTTACGGCAACCTGATCATGTGCTTGAACTTGCACGTGAGTTTATAGCCAAGGAGACAAAGATTCCTGATTCTTTGGTCATGGTTAGCATTCTTGGTGCATGCTCTTTACAAGTCTTTATGGAGCTGGGTAAGGAAATTCACGGTCACAGCTTGAGAACAGGCATTTTAATGGATAAAAAGCTTGTTACTGCATTTGTTGACATGTATTCAAAATGCGGAAATGTTGAGTATGCTGAAAAGGTCTTCAATAGCAGTTTCGAGCGAGATACAGTTATGTACAACGCCATGATAGCTGGTTGCGCTCATCATGGCCAAGAAGGAAAAGCTTTCCAGCTCTTTGAAGACATGACTAAGGGTGGACTTAAGCCGGATTCAGTTACGTTTATGGCTCTCCTTTTAGCTTGTCGTCATCGTGGCTTAGTTCTAGTAGGTGAGAAATACCTTAAGTCGATGATGGAGGTTTACAACATGCCCCCTGACGTTGGTCACTATACCTGCATGATTGATTTGTACGGAAAGGCAAATAAGTTGGACAAAGCCATAAAACTTATGGAAGGTATCGATAAAGTTGACGAAGATGCTGTTATTCTGGGAGCATTTTTAGATGCTTGTAAATGGAATAATAATGCAGAGCTTGTGAAGGAAGTGGAAAAGAAATTGTTAGCCATTGAAGGATCTAATGGGTCGCGTTATATTCAACTAGCTAACGCTTATGCCTCGTCTGGTAAATGGGATGATATGAGACGAATACGGAATCTTATGAGAGGGAAGGAGCTGGAAACTTTCTCTGGGTCCAGCTGGGCTGTTATCGATAGTGAAGTTCATATGTTTACTTCCTCTGGAATTTCACATATCAGAACAGAAGCTTTATATTCCATGCTACATTTTGCGACCAAGGATCTGTCTGAAAGTGCTGAAATCACGATTTAAGAAGGAGAGGCATCAATCTTTCTGTACCCAGAAGACTCAAGGTTAATGATCTCTGTCTTTTTGCTTTATGGGATTCGTGTGCATCAACGGTCAGCAATATAGCTTCACTTACTCAGATTCTTATCATCAGTGATTGTTTAGTCATCACTGTTTTGAGTGTCAATTTTCTGCTGATCTTTGGAAATTAACTCAGCATTCTTTTACTTGCCTCTATTGGAGGATCGCTGTTCTAAATTTCTTATCTTGTACTTCAATATGACTGGTATTGCAAATGTTGAAGATTCAGGAACAAAAAAGAACTAAACCTTTTTCATCCAAAATGGTCGTTTAACACTCTTAAGTCTGAGCTTTAGTTCAACCAGATGATTAAGTCTGAGCTTTAGTTCAACCACATGATTAAGTCATGTGAGTGCAAATGGAATCTCTGGTTTTCGTTCATCTCCCTTCGTCTCTATGAAATGTTTTAGAGTTGAAGTGAATTCTTCGCTGTATGTTTCCTTTCTGCAGTCACTCTTACTAATTTTTTTGTTTTTTGTTAATTTTTTTGAAGCAGGGCCAGAAAGAAACCAAGCACCAACACGAATCATTTAAGACAATAACAACAACAACTGAAACAACCTCAAGCCAACACAGAACAACAACAATAACAGGAAACAGTACAAGAAAACCATGGACTCATAAAGAAAACCAAAACACAAAGCGAAACCTTCCATAAGAATAACCTGTCCTAGCAAGTTGCAGCAGGTAAACCACACTTCTCCGGAAGTGTAGCAGCGAGGACAAAGTCAATCCCACGGACAAAGGGATTGTTTCTCTGCTTGCAGAGACACTGGAAGTCGGCCTTGGTCATAGAAGTGCAGCAAGGGCCCGCGGGATCTATTGGTGTGGTCAATGGGTTCGTAGTCTGCACATAGGGCTTGCAAGACATCAGACCATCATAGGTCATACCGCAGATGCTTTGTCCGGTTGCTGCCGTGAGTGTCAAGGCAAGAACCAAGGTGAGAACGATAAGCTTAGTGTTTGGCTCCATGGCTTTGAGTATTTTGAGAGAGCTTTATCACCAGTTGTTTGGAACTATTTGATGGGTTTGCTCTTCGCTTAGCTTAGGATAGGCTAGACTACCTGCTTGATAGGGTTTATATAGAGAGAATAGGCACATTACATGTGAGATTAGATGTACAAAATTATAAATTTTAACATGAAAGCACTAGGAGCATATAAGACAATACTCTTGTGATTAATCTGACAACTAATCAGTATCATTATGCATTTACTTTCATGTGTAGGGGAATATCAAATGTTTGAAGATGGTCTATACAATATAAAGAAAGTAAATCTATATTATTTTGTTGTCTTATGATACTTTAATACAATGTAACTATGTACTATAAAGTAACAAGACCCGTGAGACATTGGCGTTACTCTGTTCCAGTGTGCTAACTTGTCACGGGTGTTCTTTGGTGGCCTCAAGTTTTATTGCTTTCATATGCTACCAAATCGTACAGTATGTAACTTCTTTTACTTTTGATACATCTTGGAAGCATTATCCCAATTTGACAATTTATTAATGATAATAATAGGTCTTCTATCCTGTTTTTGGCAAAACTGTTGTGGCTCTGAGTTATGTAGTATAATATGTGGAATATTGTGTCCTTTATCTGCCAAGCTATGAGCTAACATGTGTAGATGAATGTATGAAGGCATTTTAAAGTAGTGCTAGTCATTTATTGTAGATTGAGCTTTACATTTCATTAGTAGAGATTGGACTGAGACTTAACCCGAAATAGAAAAGTGAAAAATAAACATGATTACATAATGTAAATTGAACAAAATTTAAAGTTTATTTGTTTACTAATTTGAATGCTTGTTTTCAGTCTTGAGAAGTGGAACGGGGCGAAGCCTGAAATGTGTAGCAGCGGTCAAGTAGGCACAGGCCAAAGAAACATAGATCTTGAACCAAATCACGGACGAGAAGAAGGTCAGATGCGTACAAACGGCTGTGAAGGCAATCACTGCCAAGCAGTTCATGAGGTACTTCATTGTGTTGAACTCCTTTTCTGTACCTTCGTTAGGGAAATGGCCACAAGAGTAGAAGTCACTGAGCAGCTGGTCTTTGAGCTTGAATGTGTTCATTAACCAAGCATTGATGTCCTTTTCTTGATTTGGGATTTGGGCTAGGTTGATACGATGGATGTGGATGTGAACTTCTGATGGCTCAATACCATAAACATTGTCCAAGAACGACGGGCAGCTGGTTTTGTACCCCATGGTCACATCATAAACTGCAAGAAGTGCAAATAGTTTGATAGATTTTGCTTTTTCCAAGAGGAGAGGAAATTATGAATCACCGTTGCAAACCAGCAAAAGTATAAACAAACCTGCGTCAAGTGAGCAACTCAATTCTTGCAAGCAAGAGACAAAACCTTTTGTTCTGGGAAGCAGCACGTTGTTCAGTATTGGGAGGCCATTTTCTACTGCAAATTTCTTGCTCCTTTCGCATTTAGCCTCTCTGCATAAAGTTCCATTGGAAAATACTCTGACCAAAGATTTTATAAACAGGAATGATACTTTGAAGAAAAGCAGCTTACGTGTAATCTGTGCCCTCAGGGAAAAGAGCGAGCCATAAAGAATCTCGGGGATCCTTAAAACTCGAAAATATCTGCCTCAAGTTTGATTCATCGATCTCCCATTTCCGCTCAACGGGAATAAATTCAAAGAGGTGAAACGCCCAACCAAACAGAGGTAATTTCATCAAACTACTCTTGAGCACATACTTCATGCTCCCAATCTGTCCTTTACGCAGTGCAAGATCCCAGAAGTACATCCAGTCAACTTCTGTTCGGTGATTCGCAATGAGCAACACTCTTTCCTCACAAGGAATCTTATCCCCAGAGAACACAACTTTGGTTCTGTTTATCTTCTCGAAAAGAAAAGGCCACAAGGCGAGCCATGAGCCAAAGAAGATGGTAACACATTTACGGCTATAGCGTACGCTGAAAAGCCTCAACACTACGGCTGATAGAACCCCCCAGAATATCAACATCATAAAAGCTGTTGAAACTAACACCAGCAGACATATTATACCTCTTAACTGTCTAACCAGAGACAACATATGGGAGCTTGGTTTACTCTTTGCAATTTTCTTTTCCATTTTATACACCTTAAGACTAATCTATTTCAATTCCTTTTATTAATTCTTGATGCAAAAAAAAATCGAAAATTTCACTTATCTCATGTTACAGAATGACCATCAGGGTTCATAAAGTTATTGCACATAACATACTTCACCTGCAGGTGATATGATGAAAGACTTTAGAACATAGTATACAGAGATTAGCAAAGTTAGACAGAAACTCAAAACACAACACTAATGAACAGAAAATGTAAACCAAATGTCTGGAACCTAACAGAAACTTGAAGAAGCTGAGAAAATCTAAAAAGACTTCCTTTCAAATATATATTAAAATAATAAAGAGCACATGTTAGAAGACAGATACATTAAACAAATCAGAAAAAGAATCTAAAGATCTGACTAAAGAAGACACTTTTATTCTCAGACACATATATGATACATTGTCTTAATCAAGATTTAAACTAATGAAACATCAGATTATTACAGAGCATTACAGAGTTTGTATTTTTTTGGCAATGCAGTTACAAGAATCCACAGAGAGATTTCTTCTTTGTGAAACTTTTAGCTGGAGAAAGAAAGAAAGAGGAGAAGAGAAGAAGACAGCTTACCAATGTAACTGAGAGCATCTGTAATGGGGGTATTATATGGGTTTTATTGTGTATTTTGGGCT